>CAUYON010062786.1:0-19599 GCA_963573935.1 Arctocebus calabarensis | reverse complement strand
CGGGCGCCTGTAGTCCCAGCTACTTGGGAGGCAGAGGCAAGAGACTCACTTGAGCCCAGGAATTGGAGGTTGCTGTGAGCTGTGATGCCACAGCACTCTATCCAGGGTGACAGCTTGAGACTCTGTCTCGAAAAAAAAAGTAAAATAGTGCAGTGTTGATGAAAGCATAAATATATAGATGAATGAAACAGTATATAGAGTCCAGAGAATGGATGCACACAAATATGCATTTATTATTTTATATATTTATTTGTATAAAGTTATAAAGAATATTATATAGAGAAAGAGTATTCTTTTAAAAAATGGCACTGCAACAGTATGTCTGTTTGCAAAAATGCAAACTTTGGCCTCCCGTCTTATACAGAACTGAACTCACAATGGAGCATAGACCAAAATACGAAATGTCAAGCCATTAAATTCATAAAAGAAAATACTAGAAAATATGTTGCCCTTGGATTAGGAAAAAGGCTTATGGATATAATCCAAAGCAAGATCCATAAAAGAAAACACCATAAATTAGACTTCCTAGAAGTTAAAGATCTGTGTGAAAGTCACCGTGAAGAGACGGACATCCCACAGGATGGATTACATACGACAAAGAATTTCTCCCAAAATGTATAAAGAATATTTCCCACGATGAAACAAACAATACAATTACACCTGTGGGCAAAGACACAGATATTCAGCTAAGAAAATATGTGGCAAGTAACCGCATGAAAATATTCTCAGCATCATTAGTCATTAAGGAATTGAAAATTAGAACCACAATGGGATTCCACTACACACCTTAATGAATGCCTAATTAGGAACAGAAAAAAGGCAAAAGCCCTGAAGGCATCAAAAGAAAAATGAAAGATGGTATTTTTTGGAAAACAGCTTGACAATTTCTTATAAAGTTAAACTTGTACCTATCAGAAGACCTAGCATTCCCATAACTGTGTATTTACCCAAGAGAAATGAAAGCTTATGTTTGTATAAAACCTGTATATGGATGTTTATAGCAATTCTATTCATAAAATCAAATAACTGGGAGCAACTCAGAACAACTGAGGTCCCACTCAGTTAGTAAAAGGATAAATCAATGGTGGGTTATGTCTTTAAATGGACTTCAACTGAGCAATTAAAAATATTCTGTAGAATCTTGTGATGCAAGATTATGAAGTAGTGTTTGAACAGCATGAAAAAGATATGGATAGTTCAAAAGGCACAAAAGTAGTACCTAATGGCCAAAGTTAAAAAATATGTGTGGTACAAAATAGATAACAATATTGGATCAAAAATAAATAATATACAAATATAATATAAATTATATTAATGAGTCAAAATTAATATAAAATAAGTAAATGAATAGAGGAGGCTAAACAATTTTTCCATATAGAAAAATCCAGTTAATAACTGCAGAAGGAATAAAGGAAATAGAAAATCTCAATTAGCACATCATGCAAATTTTTACAGCAGGCAAGATCCACGAAGGGTGCTATAATTAGTAAGAAAAACTATTAGGATAAAGTATATATTTACAAGTTTCAAAATATTTTCCAAAAACAAAATATTTGTTAATTACAAGGTAAAAAATAGTAACTTTACACTGGAAATAGATGGCAGACACTACTTCGACCAAGTGACCAAATCTTACATCAACAGAAGGTGATATGCAAACATTTTGCACTGACAAAAACAATGCACTAAGAGAAGCACTTCGTTTATGTGGTGTTCTTTCCGGTAATGCATAGGCTTAGTCTCACTTTCAGGGAACATTGGACAAACCGAGATAAAGGAGTCTTTTGAAAAGTAATTAGTACAAGTTTTAAGATTATGAAAGACAAAGACAGACTGAGAAACCTTCACAGACTAGGGGAAATGAGGGGAAATTATGATATCATTTTGAAAATGGGGGAGATGAGAGTATGTTATGATGTCATCTTGAAAATGGGAGAGATGAGGACATGTTATGTCATTTTGAAAATGAGGGAGATAAGGATATGTTATGATGTCATCTTGAAGATCATAGATCAGACTCTACAGCAGAGAAAGAACATTAAAGGTAAAGCTGATAAAAACTGGAGTAGAGTCTATATTGAACTCCTAGTAGTACCAATGTAAGTTTGGGCAATTGTACTCTAGTTCTGTTAGGAATGTCTGTATTCCTGAACTCTCTGTATTCCTGCTATAAATCTCCTGTAAGTTTAAAATTATTTTTTTACAATTTTAAAAAGAGGTGGAAATAGTCATGATGTCTAAATTATTATTTCATTTTCCAGGAATCTTTTCAAAATAAACAACCTAAAGAATTCTAATCTAGGGTGGCACTTGGGTAGGGCGTAAGCCCCATATATCAAGGGTGGCTGGTTTGAACCTGGCCACGGCCAAATGGCAACAAAAAATAGCCAGGCATTGTGGCGGGTGCCTGTAGTCTCAGCTACTCAGGAGGCTGAGGCAAGAGAATCGCCTAAGCCCAGGAGTTGGAGGTTACTGTGAGCTGTGATACCACAGCACTCTACGTAGGGTGATAAAGTAAGACTCTGTCTCTAAAACAAAACAAAACAAAACAAAAATAATTCTAATCTAGTAGGAGCATTATCAGAAAATAATACACATGTGCAATCAACCACAAGGCAAAATGATTTATGAAAATGCCACTAAACACTATAGTAATCAGGAGTAGAACTAAATGAAAAATGTGAGATATATCATTATTATTCATGGTGACAAATAAAAATGAAGGCCTCCTCTACACCAAGACTCAGGATACCTTAAGGTTTTATTTTGTAAGTCACCAAGCTGCCTTGAACAAGGTAATACACAGTTGGATTAGAGTTGGTTTTCTGAATAAACCAATGGAAGTTCCTATGAAGAAAAAAAAAGCTTAAAAGGAGGTCTCCGAAAGAATGCATTAGTGGGAAGAATATTAGAAATCCAAGTAGAAGTAGGAATAAGCCCCTTTCTGGGGAATATGTGCAGTCGTGGGTTCTGGAGCTTTCTATTTAGCCACAGATCTTGGCATTGGACCCTTATTTTTCTTTAGATGCAGTTTGTAATTTTTATTTTCAAAAGTTTTTTTTTTAAATGAAAAAACAATCCTAATGTGTTACTTAAAAAGAAGAGATACTACATCTAACTCTAAGAAAAATAACATATTAAAACAGAAATACTAGACATAACAAGCAAGGGCTCTCCCGGGTATTGGTGCCAACATCTGAACCTGTCCTTTCACCAAGAAAGTACAGCCGAGAAAGGGTACTTCAAAAGTAATCCTGAGACATTTGAATCCTGATTTCCAAGACTCCAGATTCCTCTATGTGGTTCTATTGCAGGGTTTTGTTCAAGAAGTCTGCCGCTCCAAAGGAGGACAGGCCTTTGCATATCGTTGCAAACTTGGTGGATGTTTATGCTTCCAATCACGAGCAAGCAAAATGAAGCTAAACTAAGACTTTTACTACATAATTCAAGGAAAGGTGGGGTCATTTGCCAGTCTGTTATACAATGTGGAGCAGGAAGTAGGTATTATTTAGAGAAAAGATGGCCAAAGGGAGAATAAGGCATCTCTGTGTGGTAGACAGAATCTGCAGTCTGTACCCTTAGTGAAAGATGAAAGATTTGAATAAATATCATTAATTATAGAATATTTCCTTAAGTGAGAAAGTTAACTGTCTTCAAAGATAAATACAGCTATTTATGAATACAAAATATCAGGATGGCGCAGGATTGAAATTGAAATTCTTTCACCAAACAGTACACTGATGGCATCTTAGTGATTTTATGTGAGTTGGGAGGAGGGGTGAAGTGGGGGAGGAAAGATGGGAAGTTGCTGCAGATACCTTGCTAATGGTGCCTTTTTTGGTCCCACTACCTGGACTTCAGGCTGTTTTGTCACTGAGGGAAGGAACAGAAAGATCTATATTTAAAGGAACCAGCAGGTTTACTCATGCTTAGAAGAACATCAAAGAAAACTTAGATTGAGTATCTAATTCCCTATCACACAAAGAACTCCATCTCTCCCTTTAGCTTCAGGGCTTGGGTGGCAAAAGACCAGTGTCCACCCTGCTGAAGCCTTGGAATGCTGCTTGAATTTATAAAACGTGGACCCTGTGGTATCTGTTCTAAGAAAGAGGAACGCATCCAGGAAGAACGACCTTTTTCTCTGAGCGAAGTGGAGTTTTTCTCATAGGTGGAGGCAGAGGTTTTGTGTAAGATCTGAAGGAGGTGGGGGCAGGGCATGTGCATTTGAAGTTAGAGAAGCTATACTAGGAATCAAATAAACAGCCTTGGAAGAACCCTCTCTGCACCCTGTGAGGCATGGCCCAATTTTCATATGTCTTCCAAAAAGCTCACAATACTTAGAACCTTGATTTTTCTTTTTTTCTTTATTGCAAATCTTTTTAATCCTTCAGGAAATAAATTTTGCCTATACTTGCTCATCTTAGGGAGACAGGTTGACTTTTCCATCTATTTTTGTACTGTCTGTGGAGAAGGACTCTGAATAAATTATTTATTGGAATTCCAAGGGGAGCCATTGGTGGTGCCACCTATGGGGGCAGACAGACCCATGATGTCAAGAGAAGGAAGCTGTGAGAGGCGTGGGAAGGCTCTGTCCTGCTGGTTCAGGGAGATGCTGGCTGCTTTCACCTCCAAGGACAGGCGAGAAGACATGTTGGACATCTGTTTTACACTTGCTGTTTATGTTTTCCTGGAGGAATTTTACAAAATTCATTTAGAGATTTATTCAGGGCTATTTCTCTGGTCATGAAGGGCCTGTCTCAGAAGGCATTCTAGGGCCTGTGGTCTCAGATGTTCTGAGGAGCCCTACACTTTGAGTATTTCCACACGTGTGTGTTTTGTATAGGCTTTGCTGAATGTATCTAGGGCCAACGGGGAGGTCACGGGGCCTATGTATGTGAAGTGAGATTGGAGGAGAACAATGCACATATGTGTTTATGTGTGTGTTCAGCCATGTACTATATCTCTGTCTTTCAGATGTGGTTGACATAACTTTTACTTAATTTACTTCAAAGGTTAATAAAAGTGATGTAAGAGAGAAAAAACAAATCCCCCAACCAGGCCTCTAAATGGTGAGCAGAATTATTGCCTCAATTCAGACATCTTGGAGGGGCTTTCCCAACTTCAGAGGTTCCTCAAGGGATCAACTGAGACGTTTGTTGGGACTTTGATAGAGTTCAACTTCTTGCTTTGTCTGTTGTGCTTCATTCTTCCTTTCTCACTGGTCCTCATCTAGACAGCACTGCCCAATAAATACACTTCCTGCTTGTGTATTTCTATCTCAGAGTCTGCTTCCCAGGAAACCTACACTGCATTGTTACCACTGTATGTTATTTAACGTATATAATATTTTGCGTAGAAAATATATTTCATTATCCTTGTGCTTGGACATAAAAATTAACTCATCTAATAAAATTTATTTGTTTCAAAATAAAAAAATAATATAAGAAAGATTGTAACAAATAGATTGGCTTGTAGTAAAAGTTCAAATTCAAATCATGGAATATTTGAGTGGTCTTATTCCAAAGGTGAGGTGAAAAGATGGTTGTAAATTGAGAATTTCATAAAAATCAATTCTAATGTGTCTTATCTTCTTGAACTCCGACTGGTGGCCAGGCACAGTGGCTCAAGCTTGTAATCCTAGCACTTTGGCAGCCTGAGACAAGAGGATTGCCAGAGCTCAGGAGTTCCGCACCAGCCTAAGCAAGGGCGAGACCCCGTCTCTACTAAAAATAGAAAATCTAGCTGGGTGTTATGGCAAGTGCCTGAAGTCTCAGCTACTCTGGAGGCTGGTGCAGGAGGATCACTTGAGCCTAAGAGTTTGAGGTTGCTATGAGCTATGATACCATGATACTCTATACAGTGAGACAGAGTGAGACTGTCTCCAAAAAACAAACCCACAAAACCTCTACAAGTGTGAGGGCCAAGACTATACCTTAGAAACTTCTTTTATATCTCCTTTTTTTACCCATCACACTGAGCACATAGTAGGCCCATATTTTATTAGTTAATTATGCTGCCTGAGTTAATAGTAAAAAGTATTATGTAAATAGAAGACTCATATTTTCAATATTTTGCTAATTATGGATGAGAGTTTTAAAACATAGTGTGAAAAACATTTCCTCAAACCCAGGTTTATGGTTAATTGGATGCATAAATTTGTTTGTGTGTAAAATTGAAATTAGGCTGATAAAATTAGTACAATTCATGTTCAGTTTGGTTTCATAATTTGTACCATCTGAAAAGCAATAGAAAAATTAGAGTCTAAACTAAATATGAAGATAAATTAGAGATTTATAATCTAATTTTAATGGAAGAGTTTATTGCATTAGAAGATGACTACACTATTCCTTATTTCCTGGAATGTGACCTCCACTGAGCTGGCTGGCACTCCTGGTGAACCTGGCCTGTAGCCTACAGACACTCAGCCTGGATTCCGGCTCCACCTCTCAGTAGCTGTGTGAACCTGGGCAAGTTTCCTGAACTCCTTGTGCCTCAGTTTCCACCATCTAAACAGGCATGTCATGGTAGCTTCCTGTCTTGGTAGCTGTGAGGATTTGATGGGTTGATTCGTGCATGTGCCAAGTGTGTAATAGAATCAAGTGCAGACAGTGCTCAAACATATTATTCATGAAGATGATGGTACTTGCCTCCCGTTTTTCCTCTAACAAGTTATTACAAACTTAGATACTTAATGCCAAGACAACTTTGTTATCTTATAGTTCTGCAGGTTAGAAGTTTTATGTGAGTCTCACTATGCTAGAATGAAGGCCTCTCCTGACTTCATTCCTTTCTATAAGTCTCAGGGGTAGATCTGTTTCTCTGTAGTTTCTAGTAGTTGGGAGAATTTAGTGCATTGCAGCTTAGGTCTCTGTGTTCTTGTTGGCTGTAAGCACAAGGCTGCCTCCAGCTTCTCAAAGTTGCTGCATTCTTTGGCACACAGCCCCTGCTTCCATCTTCAGAGCCAACACAGGAGGCCAAGTCCTTTCCATGGGGCAGCTCTGATCATTCTATCCTAGCTGGGAAAGATTCTTCATGTTTAAGTTTCGTGTGTTAGAGTCTCCATAAACAATCTAGAACAATCTCCCCTTCTCAAAGTCCTTGCCCTTAAGCAGCAAAGATCCATTGGCAATTAAAGTTACATGTTCACAGTTCCAGTGACTGTTGTAGGGGAATCTTTTCAGGGACGAGGGTGTCGTTATTCTGCTTACTATCATAGTGATAGCCTTGTGGGTGAAAGCAAGATTTAAACATCAGAAATCACTTCATTTGTCAGGGGATCTTTGGGGAATTTTTCAGTTTCTGTATGCATTATCAAGTGGAAAGGAAGTGACCAAATATTAGAATCTCTCCCTAGGGAAATGTTTACTTAAAGAAATAACTTCTAGGTGTGGGGGAGTAGGCCAGATGGCCACCTGGAGCCAGCTTTCCACAGAGGCTCCAGTCCAGAAGGAGAGCTGAAAGACAGAACTTTAGCAAGTAAGCTGATGGTTTGAAGTTGAGCCAAGGGAGAAGGCTGAAGAACACACATCAACCCTGACAAGGTGAGATGCAACCCCAAGGATACAAACAAAAGGTACAAAATCAATCGCCAAATGGACAGGAGTCCCCTCCTCCATGAGAATGGCTCATTAAAATAAGTGAGCAGAGTTCAAACATCGTCCCATTTTATCCCATGGGAGAGATCCTCTAAAAACCAGACTGCCTTCCCCTACTAAGGTGCTATGGCACTCTCCTGCCAGGCATAAAACTGAATAAAACTTTATATATTCTCCACCTACAATTCTGAACTCCCAGCACTCCTTTCCACTCTGACCCCAAGGTCTGGAAGCCTGTCCCCCATGGAGTCCAGATTCTTGGGCATTTTCTCAAGATGTATGGACAGGGCTGTTGCAGGTTTGTGCTGATTCTGCAGCACAAGGATAAGGAGAAAACGGTGGACTGAAGGAACCAAATGGGAAAGGGAGGTGGTGCCCCCAGGCACAGAGCAGGCACAGCAGCAGGAACAATAGGGCTCACACCCCTGGGGATATTTTGGAATGAGACTCCCTATCTCTCTGGGCAACCAGAGAAAGTCAGGCATCTTCTCCAGTGGCAGACACTGGTGGAATAGATCTGGGATAGTAACGCAGACCCCATGAGCAAAGGGTATGCCTGAGGTGATACCAGTCTGGGCAGAGTATGTCAGAACAGACAACTGAAGATGCATGTATAGAGAAGGCATACTCCCAGGGTGGGGCTGAGCCAGAGGACTGCTTTAGTTAGCCTAAGAAACACTAGGCCCCCAGGGGATCATAGCTGAGACAAAGGCAGGCAAGCCAAGGCTGGAACTCAAAGCCGAGTGTGAACTGCACCTGCCCCAACACAGACTGCAGAGGAAACAGAAACACCAGCTCTGGACAGTGGCACAGATAGGGGCTGGGTAGCAGTTTCTGTGAACTCAAATAGCACCTGGTCCACAGGGGAATATAGCCAGGACAGAATCACAAACTCCATACAAATGTAAGTGTCGGCAACATCAATCAGGGGTGGGTCTGGAACTGAGTGAACCACCCTAGCTTTCATTAACTCCCCAAGGTTGTCAGGCCTCAGCTTTCCCTGCCAGATAGTGGCAGAGTGCAGAGGCCTCACCAAAGAGACATAAGATCTCTCTGTGATTCAGGCAGGCTCAAATCCCTGGAACATCTGCTCAATGGAGGGAACTGGGTCATAGCCCTGCAGAGTTACCAGTGACTGGGTGTGACAGAGATGCAAGGTGGGGAAGGAGGCATCAACCTTCCCACACTAATTCATTTGCTGGGGTGGTTCTTCTGATTCCACGGAGCACCAGAACAAGTCATACTTGAGCTGCCAGCAGACTCCCACTATCTAGTTGTCAGAGACCTTTTTAACTCCCACACTTGAGACTGGGTGCTGTCTGGGACGATTGATTCGGATCTCTCGAACTGGACCAATCACCAGAGGACTATACAAAGTGGTACCCTAGTGTGTGGTTGTGGGAAGGTTTGATTTTCCTTTTCCAGTTGTTGCCTTTGGGGGTGGTGGGGTGTCTTAATTCCTAGTATTTCTCCACAGCTGAAACTTCAACCTAGAGTAACTAATTCACTAGGGTAGGACATAGACCAGCTGAAAACAAGACAGAGCCAATTAGCCCCACCACACCAAGTAAGTCCTCAGTGTCTTAGGCCGTAGCACTGTAAGAGTCCTTTGCAAAGCTCCAGGGGAAAAGATACAGACACCAGTCACAGCTCTTGGGTAAAGGACTGGTTAATCACTATTCCAGGAGCCCCCCAACCCAACTCCACCTTATCTACTCATCTAGTCAACCAATGTAAAAGAATTATGAAGTGGAATCAATGGAAAAACTCTGGTAACATGAATAACCAGAATAACTCCCCCAAGGAACAATAAAGCAGATACAACTGGAGATCCCATTTATAGACAAATGGCTGAGATGTCAGAAATCAAATTCAGAATTTGGATTGCAAATAAGATTAATAGAATGGAGGTAAAGTTGGAATTACAAATTCAAGGAGCATTTTCAAAGTTGTCTCAAGAATTCAACGAAATCAAAGATAAAATCACCAAAGATTTTGACACACTGAGATAAGAAATTTCAGTCCTCAAAGATTTGAGAAATACAGTATACCTCAGTAACAGAATGGAGTAGGCAGAAGAAAGGATTTCTGAAATTGAAGATAAAGCTTTTGAACACTCCCAAGCACTCAAAGATGAAGAGAAATGAGAAAAAATGGATCGTTCTTCCAGAGAGCTTTGGAATAATTTGAAGAAAACTAATATTCACCTCATAGGAATTCCTGAAGGTGACAAAGTTGCATCCCAAAGCACAGAGGACCTTTTTCATGAGACTATGAAGGAGAACTTTCCAGCCAAGAGACTCTGAAATTCAGATAGCAGACAGTTTCAGAAACCCAGCACAACTCAACCCAACAAAAGTAAGGAAAGATAAGGATGGTCACTTCATATTTGTTAAAGGTAATATTCAATATGATGAGATTTCAATTATTAATATTTATGCACCCAACCAGAATGTGCCTCAATTTATAAGAGAGACAGTAACAGAAATGAGAAACTTGATTTCCTCTAGTTCCATAATAGTCAGAGATTTTAACACTCCTTTGACAGTGTTGGAGAAATCCTCCAATAAGAAGCTAAGCAAAGAAATTTTAGATTTGAACTTAGCCATTCAACATTTGGATTTAACAGACATCTACAGAACATTTCATCCTAACAAAACGGAATACACGTTCTTTTCATCAGCCCATAAAACATACTCCAAAATCAATCACATCTTAGGTCACAAGTCTAACCTCAGCCAATTTGAAAGAATAGAAATTATTCCTTGCATCATCTCAGACCATCATGGAATAAAAGTTGAACTCAGTAACAAGAATCTGCATACTCATACAAAAACATGGAAGCTAAATAACCTTATGCTGAATGATAGCTGGGTCATAGATGAGATTAAGAAGGAAATTAACAAAATTTTGGAACAAAACAATAATAAAGATATGAATTATCAGAACCTTTGGGATACCACAAAGAGAATCCTATGAGGGAAATTTATAGCACTGCAAAACTTCCTCAAGAGAATGGAAAGAGAGAAAGTTAACTTAATGGAGCTCAGCACCTATTGAGCCACAGGTGCTGAGCTCAGCTACATATACCAGAGCTGGTGAGTTCGAATCCGGCCCGGGCCCGTCAAACAATGACAGTTGTAACCAAAAAATGGCTGGGCATTGTGACAGGCGCCTGTAGTCCCAGCTACTTGGGAGGTGGAGGCAGGAGACTCGCTTGAGCCCAGGAATTGGAAGTTGCTGTGAGCTGTGATGCCACAACACTCTATCCGGGGTGACAGCTTGAGGTTCTGACTCAAAACAAACAAACAAACAAAAAAACTTACTGGCTTAATGGGACATCTCAAACAACTGGAAAAGGATGAATATTCCAATCCCAAACCCAACAGAAGAAAAGAAATAACCAAAATTAGAGCAGAGTTAAATGGAATTGAAAACAAAAGACTTACACAATAGATCACTAAAAGGTTTTATGAAAAGGTCAACAAAAATGATAAACCTTTGCCTAAACTAATGAGGTAAAAAAGAGTAAAATCTGTAATATCATCAATCAGAAATGATAATGATGGAATAACATCTCTTTAAAAATTCAAAAATCCTTAATGAATATTACAAGAAAATTTATTCTCAGAAATATTAAAAAATCTGAAGGAAATTGATCAATACTTGGAAGCAACCCACCTTCCAAAATTTAGCCAGAATTAAGTGAAAATGTTGAATAGGCCTATATCAAGTTCTGAAATAGCATCAACTGTACAAAATCTCCCTAGAAAGAAAAGCCCAGGATCATATGGCTTCACATCAGAATTCTACCAAAACTTTATTTATTTTTTTTATTTTCCAATGCAAAAACAAAGGGTGAAGTCTATTACAAGCTTAAGCTCGGGCCCTCAGTTCCGTCAAAATGGCGGACAGGTCGGAGAGGCCCTGAGGGGTTGGGCCAAGGTGATCTTAAAGAGTACAGAAAGGAAATTGGGAGGTGGAGTGGGATGAAGGGGAAGTGGAATGAGGGTGAGTCCAGGTGTCTTGTAACTTGCTGATTGGATATCTCGATGGAGCCAGAAGTGGGAGGGTGGTTGCTAATCAGGAAGAGACAGATATTGTACAACCAGTGGGGGTGGCTTGGGGAACTGAAGCAGGGAACCAAAATTTGCAAAGCAAGCATTACATAGCAAACTTACACAGCAACGCTGTACTACCAAACCTTTAAACAGGAACTATATTACTCAACCTCTTCCAAAATATAGGAAAAGCTTCCAACACATTCTATGAAACAAACATTACCTTGATCCCCAAATCAGGAAACAACCCAACAAGGAAAGAAAACCATACACCAATATCACTAACGAATATTGATGCAAAAATATTCAAAAAGATCCTAACAAACAGAATGCAGCAATACATCAAACAAATTATACACCATTACCAAGTGGGTTTTATCCTAGTGTCTCAAGACTGGTTCATTATATGTAAATCTATATAATTCATTACACAAACAAATTAAAAACTAAGAACATATGATTCTCTCAATTGATGCAGACAATGCTTTTGATAATATCCAGCATCCATCCATGATCAGAATGCTTAAGAAAATGGGTATAGAAGGAATATTTCTTAAACTAATAGAAGCCATCAATAGCATACCTAGAGCCAATATTTATTATATGGAGTTAAATTGAAATCTTTTCCACTCAGATCAGGAACCAGGCAAGGTTGCCCATTGTCTCCACTGTTTTTTAACTTTTAACAGTCTTAGCCATTGCAATTAGGGAAGAAAAGGCAATCAAGTGTATTCATATAGGGTCAGAAGAGATCAAACTTTCATTCTTCACAGATGATATGATTGTATATTTTGAAAACACCAGGGATTCTACTACAAAACTCGTAGAAGTGATCAAGGAATACAGCAGTGTCTCAGGCTACAAAATCAACACTCATAAATCTGTAGCCTTTATATATATCAACAATAGTTAAGCTGAAAAAACAGTCAAGGACTCTATTCTGTTCACAGTAGTGCCAAAGAAGATGAAATATTTGGGAGTTTATCTAACAAAGGACATGAAAGATCTCTATAAAGAGAACTATGAAACATTAAGGAAACAAATAGCTAAACAAGTCAATAAATGGAAAATCATACTATGCTCATGGCTGGGAGGAATCAACATTGCTAAAATGTCCATACTGCCCAAAGCAATATACAATTTTAATGCAATCCCAATTAAAGCTCCACTGTCATACTTTACAGATCTCGAAAAATAATACTTCATTTTATGTGGAATCATAAAAACCCTCTAATAGCCAAGACATTACTCAGAAACAAAACAAGGGGAATTAGGCTACCAGACTTTAGTATACCAGACTTTACTATAAATCAATAATGATCAAAACAGCATGGTACTGGAACAAAAACAGAGGTAGATGTATGGAACAGAATAGAGAACCAAGAGATGAACCCAGCTATTTACAATTATTTGATCTTTGACAAGCCAATTAAAAAAATTCACTGAGGGACTTAAGGAGTGATACAAGCAGGCACAAGCACTTTTCTGGGAAAGCTTCTGCTTAGCCCAAGATAGCAATTTAAAGTGTCTTCTAAGCAGGCTGAGGAAGGTTTAAGCTCTCCACTCTGTGGGGTTTGAGAAATCTTTAGAGACACAGGGTCACTCCCTACAAAGATCCAGTAACAATAGAGTTATTCTACCAGGTTCTGATCTGGGAGAGACACCTCCCCAACTCTGAGGACGGTCATAAGCAACAGTGAAAAATAATCATGAGGTGGAATCAACAGAAAAACTCTGGCAATATGAACTCCCCCAAGTAGATCAACTCCCCCAAGGAATGACAAGGTAGATACAGCACAAGATCCCTTGAATAAGCAAAAGGCTGAGATGTCAGAAATCGAATTCAAAGTCTGGATAGCAAATAAGATCAGTGGAATGGAGGAAAAGATAGAATTAGAATTTCAAGCAGCAATTGCAGCAGCAATTCCTGATGTCTCAGGAATTCAACAATTTCAAAGACAAAATGACCAAAGATTTTGACACATTGAGACAAGAAGTTGCAGCCCTCAAAGATCTGAGAAATACAGTAGAGTCCCTCAGTAACAGAATGGAGCAAGCAGAAGAAACGATTTCTGACATGGAAGACAAAGCTTTGGAACCCTCCCAAACTCCCAAAGAGGTAGAGAAATGGAAGACAAAAATGGATTATTCTCTCAGACAGCTTTGGAATAACTGGAAGAAAACCAATATTTGCCTTATTGAAAAGGATGAAATGGCATCACAAGGCCCAGAGTCTCTTCTTTCTGAGATTATGAAAGAGAAATTTCCAGACATGCCAAGAGATTCTGAAATTCAGATAGCAGAGAGTTTCAGAATCCAGCATAACCCAACCCAAATAAGACATCCTCCAGGCACATCATAATTAAGTTCATGAAAGTTAACATGAAGGAGAAAATTCTGAAAGCAGCCAGATGTAAGAAATCCATTACTTACAAGGGGAAGAATATTAGAATAACTGCAGATTTCTCTGATCAAAACTTTCAAGCTAGAAGAGAATGGTCATTGACTTTCAATCTCCTAAAACAAAAGAACTTTCAACTCAGGATCTTGTATCCAGCTAAACTGAGTTTCATTTATGATGGAGAAATTAAATACTTCAATGACACCCACATGCTGAAGAAATTTGCTATAACTAAGCCAGCTCTCCAGGATATTCTCAAACCTATCCTCCACAATGACCAGCGCAAACCTCCACCACAAAAGTGAACTCACCCAGAAACTATTTGTCAAATTTCATCTTCAATAGCAAAGAAAGGACTAAAAATGTCCACTGGACTTTCTAAAGATTTATCATTACTTTCAATTAATGTGAATGGTTTAAATTGTCCTCTAAAGAGCAATAGGTTGGCTGACTGGATACAAAAACTCAGGCCAGATATCTGTTGCATACAAGAATCTCACCTTAGCTTAAAAGATAAATTTAGATTCAAGGTGAAGGGATTGTCATCTATATTCTAGGTAAATGGAAAAAAGCAGGTGTCTCAATCTTATTTGCAGATACAATAAGCCTTAAACCAACCAAAGTAAAGAAGGATAAAAACGGACATTTCATATTTGTTAAAGGTACCACTCAATATGATGAGATTTCCATTATTAATATTTATGCGCCCAACCAGACTACACCTCAATTTATAAGAAAAACTCTAATAGACATGAGTAATGTGATTTCCTCCAGCTCCATAGTAGTTGGAGATTTTGATACTCCTTTAGCAGTGTTGGATAGATCCTCCAAAAAGAAGCTAAGTAAAGAAATTTTAGATTTAAACTTAACCATTCAATAACTGGATTTAACAGACATCTACAGAACTTTTCATCTTAATAAAATTGAATACATGTTCTTCTCAGCACCCCATGGAACATACTGAAAATTTGATCACATCTTAGGTCACAAGTCTAATCTCAGCAAATTTAAAATAATAGAAATTATTCCTTGCATCTTCTCTGACCATCATGGAATAAAAGTTGAACTCAATAACAACAGGAATCTGCATACTCATACAAAACATGGAAGCTAAATAATCTTATGTTGAAGGATAGCTGGGTCATAGACAAGATTAAGAAGGAAATTACCAAGTTTTTTGAACAAAATGACAATCAAGACATGAATTATCAGAATCTCTGGGATACTGCAAAGGCAGTCCTAAGAGGGAAATTTATAGCACTGCAAGCCTTGCTCAGGAGAATGGAAAGAGAGGAAGTTAACAACTTAATGGGATATCTCAAGCAACTGAGAAGGAAGAACATTCCAACTCCAAACCCAGCAGAAGAAAAGAAATAACCAAAATTAGAGCAGAATTAAATGAAATGGGACATCTCAAGCAACTGGAGAAGGAAGAATATTCCAACCCCAAACCCAGCAGAAGAAAAGAAATAACCAAAATTGGAGCAGAATTAAATGAATTTGTTTTTTTGAAAATAAAAGAATTATATGACAGATCAACAAATCAAAAAGTTGGTTTTTTGAAAAGGTCAATAAAATAGATAAACCTTTGGCTAACCTAATCAGGGAAAAAAGAGTAAAATCTCTAATTTCATCAATCAGAAATGGTAAAGATGAAATAACAACAGATCCCTCAGAAATTCAAAAAATCCTTGATGAATATCATAAGAAACTTTACTCTCAGGAATATGAAAATCTCAAGGAAATTGACCAATACTTGGAAGCACGCCACCTACCAAGACTTAGCCAGAATGCAGTGGAAATGTTTAACAGGCCTATATCAAGTTCTGAAATGGTATCAACTACACAAAATCTCCGTAAAAAGAAAAGTCCAGGACCAGATGGCTTCACATCAGAATTCTACCAAATCTTTAAAGAACTAGTACTAAACCTCTTCCAAAATATAGAAAAAGAAGGAATACGGCCCAACACATTCTATGAAGCAAATATCACCTTGATCCCTAAACCAGGGAAAAACCCAACAAGAAAAGAAAATTATAGACCAATATCACTAATGATTATTGATGCAAAAATATTCAACAAGATACTAGCAAACAAAATCCAGCAACACATCAAACAAATTATACACCATGACCAAGTGGGCTTTATCCCAGGATCTCAAGGCTGGTTCAATATACGTAAATCTATAAATGTAATTCAACACATAAACAAATTAAAAAATAAAGACCATATGATTCTTTCAATTGGTGCAGAAAAAGCTTTTGACAATATCCAGCATCCCTTCATGATCAGAACAGGAGGAATCACGCTACTAGACCTGAGACTCTACTATAAATTGATAGTGATCAAAACAGCATGGTATTGGCACAAAAACAGAGATGTAGACATTTGGAACAGAATAGAGAACCAAGAGATGAATCCGGCTACTTACTGTTATTTGATCTTTGACAAGCCAATTAAAAACATTCATTGGGGGGTCTCTTTGCCTCGCGTGGTTGGGTGGACAGACCCCTGCTACTATGTAGCGGGTTTCAGGCCAGACTTGGCCTGTGACAGCAAGAGCCCGACTCTGGCCGACCCTGGGCCTTGGGAGTTCATCGCCAGCATCTGCGGAGGTGCAGAGGCCTCAGATCTAAGCGCAGGTTGAAAACTACAGGCACAAGCCATGGAAGCGGGGATGCGCTTGTGTTGGTATTTCACCTGAGTTACACCAACTGTCACTCTGTATAGTTATGATAAGAAAGTGCCTCAAGCAATAGGGTCAATACAGGGGTGCCAAAAAAATGTATGTGTATTTTAAGAGATGTTATCTAGATAGTACTTAGCCTTCTCAGTAATTATAGTAGCAATGTGCCGTATGATATTCGCTTAAACGATGGTGCTAATCGAATGATTACCAGTCACCCTGCGACAGGCAGCACAGTCAAAGAAAATGGCAGAGTCGCGGCTGTCATTGGAGGAGCGCAAGACCATTCATTATGAGGTGGTATTTGAAATTTGAGAACATTGTGGAAGAGCAGCGACAGTGGAGGCATGAGTACACAACAGATCCTCCAACACACCTGACAATTGCACACTTTCGTGACAAGTTCGAGACGCATGGCACTGTGTGCGCTGTGCACAAGGGCAGGTCCAGGAGGCCTCGCACAGCCACGAGTCCCACCGTGTCTGCGCTGGTGCTGGAGCAGCTCACACGCTCACCACAGAAGTTCACCAAACAGTGTACACGTGAGACCAGGATCCCCAGAACCAGCATACAACGCATTCTTAAGACAGCAAGGTGGGAGGTTTTTGTCCCGAGATTATTACATTCACTGAATGAAGACGACCCTGATCAGAGGGTGCAATACTATGAATGGTTCCAAAACATGGTACAAATAGAGGAGGAATTTGTGGGGAAAATGGTTTGGTCTAATGAAGCACAGTTTAAAGTAAACGGAACAGTCAACTGACATAATTGTGTGTATTGGGCTCCAGAAGTTCCATGTGTGGAAAAAGATGTCCATTTGCTGGGCCTCAATGTCTGGTGTGGACTGTCATTTAGGGGACTCATAGGACCATTCTTTTTTTAAGGTCCTGTTACTGGTCCAGTGTACCTAGACGTGCTGCGCACATCCATTTTACCTGCAATTCGGACACTTTTGGGGGATGATACATTTTACTTCCAACAAGATGGTGCCCCACCACACTTCCACCCTGACGTGAGAGCTTACCTTGATGAGATCTTGCCAGGACAATGGGTAGGACGCAGAGGCGTGATTGAGTTTCCCCATGGTCTACTGACTTAACACCCCTTGACTTCTACCTCTGGGCACCTTACAGGATGCGGTGTACCATAGAAAACCAGCTATGCTGGTGAAACTTTGGGAAGAAATTGAAAGGGCGTGTGCAAGGATATAAGCAGAGACTTTGGTCAGCATTGTTCAGGCAGTAGTTCTCTGAAATCAGAAGTGTCTGGATGTTGATGGTAACCACTTTGAGTACCTCTTGTAATTGCAGAAGTCAAATGTGACTTGTATTTATTATCTTTTGTGATGGGTGTATATTCAGTATTACAAGTTAGTAGTTTTCACTTTTCGTAAAATGTGCATATGCTTTTTTGGCACCTTCTGTATTTTTCCTAACTTTGTAGCAACCGTGTGTCTGTGCACTGACATAGAGTTAAAGCAGTGAGATAGTGCTAGTGGTGACAGGGCAGTGTAATAGATGCTTCCTGTTCATCTTTTCAGTTCTCACACATTTGGTATATTCTACTCTCCCATTTTATAGAAGAAATGGGTCAGGTAGTACTTCAAGTTCCATTGTGTATTAGTAGCTCTGAACAAGAAGCCATGGGTGTAACTTTTAGGCAAGGTGACTAAAAGTCACCTATATGTTGATATTTGATGTTGTAGTATAAAAGGCCAGTTAGAGGAAAGGCCCACAGTAGAGCTGGTAAGAATATCTCTTTTTTTTGAGACAGTTTTACTTTGTTGCCCCTCAGTAGAGTGCTGTGGTGTCACGGCTCACAGCAACCTCAAACTCTTGAGCTCAAGCAATCCTCTTGCCCCAGCCTCTGAGTAGCTGGGACTATAGGTGCCTGCCACACAGCTTCTGGCTGTTTTTAGAGATGTGGTCTCGTCCTTGCCCAGGCTGGTCTTGAACTCCTAGAGTGATCCACCTGCCTCAGCCTCCCAGAGGCTGAGCCCCTGCATAAATTCTTAATAGTATTTAATTACAGAGAACCTAGAGAAGGTTCTCAAAATTTGGCACAAGCACCTGTCAATGTATAAGGTGTTTTTAAAATTTTTTGGGGGGGAGGGGTTTAGAGACAGAGTCTCACTTTGTCGCCCTTGGTAGAGTGCCATGGCTTCATGGCTCACAGCAACCTCCAGCTCATGGGCTTAGGCTATTGTCTTGTCTCAGTCTCCCAAGTAACTGGGACTACAGGCACCCGCCACAACATCCAGCTATTTTTTTGTTGCAGTTTGGCCAGGGCCAGGTTTGAACCTGCCACCCTTGGTATATGGGGCTGGCGCCCTACTCACTGGCATATGTATCATAATTGAGGTATAAATGGCAACTTAATGAAAGTATTGGAGGTGATAAGGAAAGTTTTCATATGGGAGGAAGCGTTACAGTCTAGCAAGATGCATGGAGCCCATACACGCTAGAACATGTTCATTCTTATTAACTAATCTGCATGTCTCGCAATTGAGATCTTCATATTTAAAAGCATGTATGCCAGTTAAAAGCAACTATTCTCCAGAATCTATAAATAAAGATATTTAATATTAAAAAAAAAAAAACATTCAGTGGGGAAAAGACTCCCTATTTAACAAATGATGCTGGGTGAACTGGCTGGCGACCTGTAGAAGACTAAAACTGGACCCACACCTCTCACCATTAACTAGGGTAGACACTCACTGGATTAAAGATTTAAACTTAAGACATGAAACTATTAAAATATTAGAAGAAAGTGCAGGGGAAACTCTTGAAGGAATTGGCTTGGGTGAATATTTTATGAGGAGGACTCCCCAGGCAATTGAAGCAGTATCAAAAA
>CAUYON010062785.1:0-26031 GCA_963573935.1 Arctocebus calabarensis | reverse complement strand
TATAAAGAGAACTATGAAACTCTAAGAAAAGAAACAGCTGAAAATGTCAACAAATGGAAAAACTTACCATGCTCATGGCTGGGAAGAATCAACATTGTTAAAATGTCTATACTACCCAAAGCAATACACAATTTTAATGCAATTCCTATTAAAGCTCTATTGTCATATTTTAAAGACCTCAAAAAAATAATACTTCATTTTATATGGAATCAGAAAAAATCTCAAATAGCCAAGACATTACTTAGAAATAAAAACAGAGCAGGAGGAATCATGCTACCAGACCTGAGACTGTGTTATAAATCGATTGTGATCAAAATGGCATGGTACTGGCAGAAAAACAGAGAGATAGATGTATGGAACAGAATAGAGAACCAAGAGATGAACCCAGCTACTTACCGCTATTTAATCTTTGACAAGCCAATTAAAAACATTCAGTGGGGAAAAGATTCCCTATTTAACAAATGGTGCTGGGTGAACTGGCTGTGACCTGTAGAAGACTAAACCCGGACCCACATCTCTCACCATTAACCAAGATAGACTCTCACTGGATCAAAAATTTAAATGTAAGACATGAAACTATAAAAATATTAGAAGAAAGTGCAGGGAAAACTCTCAAAGGAATCGGCCTGGGTGAAATTTTTATGAGGAGGACTCCCCAGGCAATTGAAGCAGTATGAAAAATACACTACTGGGACCTGATCAAACTAAAAAAGCTTCTGCACTGATAAGAACACAGTAAGTGTAGCAGGCAGACAGCCCTCAGAATGGGAGAAAATATTTGCAGGTTATGCCTCAGACAAAGGTTTAATAACCAGAATACACAGAGAACTCAAGTGTATTGGCCACAAAAGGGCAAATGATCCCATCTCAGGGTGGGAAAAGGACTTGAAGAGAAACTCCTCTAAAGACGACAGGCGCATGGCCTACAGACACATGAAAAAATGCTCACCATCCTTAATCATCAGAGAAATCAAAACTACTTTGAGATATCATCTAACCCCAGTAAGATTAGCCCACATAACAAAATCCCCAAACCAGAGATGTTGGTGTGGATGTGGAGAAAAGGGAACATTTCTACATTGCTGGTGGTAATGCAAACTAGTACATTCCTTTTGGAAAGATATTTGGAGAATACTTAGAGATCTAAAAATAGATCTGCCATTTGATCCTATAATTCCTTTATTAGGTATATATCCAGAAGGCCAAAAATCACATTATAATAAAGATATTTGTACCAGAATGTTTATTGCAGCCCAATTCATAATTGCTAAGTCGTGGAAGAAGCCCAAATGCCCATCGATTCACGAATGGCTTAATAAATTGTGGTACATGTATACCATGGAATGCTATGCAGCCTTAAAGAAAGATGGAGACTTTACCTCTTTTGTGTTTACATGGATGGAGCTGGAACATATTCTTCTTAAGCAAAGTATCTCAAGAATGGAAGAAAAAGTATCCAAAGTACTCAGCCCTAATATGAAGCTAATTTATAGCTTTCATATGAAGGCTAAAACCCAATTATAGCATAAGAATACAGGAAAAGGGGAAAGGAAGGGGAGGGGAGGGGGGAGGAATGGTGGAGGGAGGGCAATTAGTGGGATCACACCTATGGTGCATCTTAGCAGGGTGCTGGTGAAACTTATTAAAGGTAGAGTATCAATGTCTTTATATAGTGATTAAGAAAATGCCATGAAGGCTATGTTTAACAGTACAACCAAAATATTTAAGATTGTATATGAAGTCAGCACATTGTGCCCCATGATTGCCCCAATGTACACAATTATGATTTAATAAAATTATTTAAAAAATTAAAAAAATAAAACGTCTATAGTATCTCCACCATAACTTGAAGGTGAGCAGCACTCATGCTTACCTTCTCTGGTTCCCCCCATCCCCGTGAGGAGGAATCAGGAACGTGAGATCGCTTTACCTGGTCTCTGGACCACAGCAATATCCTGTTTTATACAGGGAGTTGTTTGACATCAGTTAAAGAATAGAAACTTCACACAAGCTGTGAGTGTGTGAGTGTGTGAAGGGTGAGAGTGTGTGTGTGCAGAATCTGGGGGATGGGCACCAGAGAGAGGGTATTGAGTCATAAGCATGCTCAGGGTCCTGCTGGGAGGACTGGGGCAGGGAGAAGACTTGGTGTTCCTCAAGGACATTTTTATAAAGAGCAGGCGATGGGGGCATGTAGAATCACAACCTAAGTTATTGGCATACAGTATTTCTTCCATGTTCCAACTTGGGACTTTCCTTCCAGGCAATCTCTGTTAATTCTTCCACATCTGTAGTGCACATCGTGCGATCTTCTAAGCAACCCACCAAAGGAATGCTCCTAAAGTGGGAACACTTCTGGCTTATGAATAATTTGCATTTTGTTTCTATGTACAGAAAATGTCAGAGCTTCCAGTGGCTTCAGACATAACGTACATCACTTGGAAGTCAAAAGAAACTTTGGTAGACAATTATTTTATTCAACTGCCACATTGAATAATGTTGGATTACATAAAATATATTAACCATTTTTATTAATGGAGTTGAAATTGTTGATTTCTTTCAGATTGTCTTTCTGATTGTGTATACTCTGGAGATATCCATTAGCATCTATGTTTAAAGTCTAGTTTTATGTGAAAACTGTAACCTCAGACAAGTTACTTAACTTTGGGGAACCAACCTTCCTTCCCTCTGCTTTGTTGGTAACAATAACTGCACCCCAGGGTTGATGTAAAAATTAAATGGTATATATGAGGCTCTTTGATGGACTATTCAGTTGGATT
This sequence comes from Arctocebus calabarensis, assembly GCA_963573935.1. NCBI lineage: Eukaryota > Metazoa > Chordata > Mammalia > Primates > Lorisidae > Arctocebus > Arctocebus calabarensis. The sequence goes on along the minus strand of CAUYON010062785.1, from coordinate 23,254 downwards.
TCTTTATTCCTCTAGTTGAGTTAGGAACTAGTCAAGGCAAAAAACAGAGCTAGGACTTGGAGATAGCCCATCTCATTTGAGTACGACCTGATATCTTTTCTCCTCTGGCATAAAATGAAATTTCTGTGAATTGTTTAGATTCCCTGCTGAATAAAAATGCTATCTCCACATCTGGAAAAACAGGGACTGACAGCTAATCCTGACATTGACTAGAAATAGTGTGAAAGTGTTCAGTTTTGGGCAGTGTTTGTGGCTCAAAGGAGTAGGGCTCTGAGCCCATATGCTGGAGGTGGCCGGTTCAAACCCAGCCCCGGCAAAAAACTGCCAAAAAAAACCCCCCAGATAGTCTACTAACTTAAAAAAAAAAGTGTTCAGTTTTATTAAACTGAAATCAGAAAAGTTTCCATGAAAGGGAATGGCAAAAATCTAATTAAAGATTAAAGATTTTTAAAATGAAATAAACTTATAATCATCTAATTTTTTGTTATATGAATTATAATTCATAAGTGTACAAATTAATACATAATTTTAATTTATTTTAGTACTTGCGAATATAAGTACTTTTATAATTTCTATGGCAAATAGATATTACATTATAGGTACATAGTTGAACCTTTGAACAACACAGAGGTTGGCGGTTCTGACTGCCAAGCAATTGAAAAGCTACATAGAACTTCTGCCTTGCCAAAAATTCAATTATAAGAGCCTGCCGTTGACTGGAAGACTTACCATTAACATAAACATTTAATTAACACATGTTCTATATGTTATATGTATATATAACACATTATATACAATCAAGAAAGCTAGAAAACATAAAATGTTATTAAGAAAATTATAAGAAAAATAAAATATTTTTACTATTCATTATTAAAACTGATCATCATAAAAATTTTCATCCTTGTCATCTTCTCATTGAGAAGAGAAGAAAGATGTGGCAGAGACAGAAGAAAGTTCACGTATAAGTGAATCCACACAGTTCAAGCCCATGTTGCTCCAGGGTCAGCTGTACATGATGCCACCCAAAACATTATCAGTATTGTGGAAATCTTAAGTATGTCTAAACACTATTCATATACAGCAAGATTTAAAAATCGATCATGAGATCATTATTACAGTTTTTGGAAAAAAAATTAACAGGAGTACCTTGTATTACTATGGATTCACCTGTCTTTATTCTGTTTTCCCCACGTTTACTGGAATGCATTTTATAAAGCTACGCAGTTTGAAAAAAAATAGTATGAAAGAACAGATGAATGTGACTTAATCTTCATAAAAATTCTCTTCTTGCTGATGGAACTAGAGTTTCTAATGGGCTGTGATTGGAATAATATGTACATTTTAAGTTGCACTGGGTGAAACACGATCTGTAGTATGAGTTTGAATTATTGGGGCAATACTTTTCTGACATAAGTTTGATCATTCAAATCCTTTAAACCCTTAGTCCTTTGCTAGTAAATAGGACTATTTTCCCCCCATTGGTTTCACCTCTTAAATAATGAAGCTTTTATCCTTTGAAAAAATAACTACTTTTCAAGCAATTAGTAGTGCTGAGAGTACCTGGCACGTTCATTTAGATTTGCAAAGGAAGACTAAAAATAGCTTTGCTATTTAACTGTGAATATTAGCCCTCCTGCTCTGATGTTGCTGTTCTGCGCTGATCCTTATTTATGGATTTTCCATCTAGCACATAGTGAGACTGAGATTCTGAAGCCATTAACTGAGCAGCCGCAACCCTAACTTTACATAGTTTCCATGACTACTTCTAGAAAGGAAGATAAAACATTGAACAAGCAATCTCATTTTTTCGTCTCTTGTTCATTCCTGTGCCACATTTGCATGTTTTCAATTTTTTTGATCTATTTTTTTAACTCTATAGAAAAAAATCCCATTAAATCTGATTTACAGCTTTGACTGTATTTACATTTTAAAAGAGACATTCAGTCCGATTATCTACAGTAAATTCAGATGCCGTCTGTTGTGTATGCATTTATAGACACACCTATTCCCCAGGAAACAGTAAGTACCTTTTCTGGGAACATTATTTCAACAAGTGCCAAGTTTAAAGGCTCCCTGCATTTGTAACCTGATTCCCTACTTGGCTACTGTTGTGGCTGGCAGTTCCAGAACACGAAATTCCCAAATCTGCCCTTGCACTTTCTCATTTCAAAGAGGACTTATTTCCTTGCGAGGGCAGCTTCCTTGGTCCACGGAAGATCTGGAGAACTTTGCACATCTCATACTTAATACACAGCGTTTAATTTATATTTTATATAGTGCTATGTAGTCATATGAGATCGGACAATTAATTAAGTTTGAGAACTCATCCTATAAAAAGTGTCACAGACCTCAATACCGAATATCACTGAGGTCACCTTCAAAGTGCTCCCCTTTGGAACCTATCTGTGCACCAAAGCCAGGGCCCACTGCACTCCTAAGAGCAATTTTGGAGCTCTTTTTCTGGAATGGCCATCAGAGTTGTCATCATGCGAGTTTTGACCATTAAGTTCGTGAACTCATCCTAGAAAAAGTGCTACACACCTCATCGCTGAATACCATTACGGTCACCAGATGGCCATGGGGAATATTTCAAAGTTGACCGTAGTGATATTCAGCAATGAGATAGGAGCACTTTTTGTATGATGAGTTTGGAAATTTAATTATCCTACCTCGTATGGATTCATTTAAATGAGGCTTTAAAGCTCTGGAGTTAATGAAAGGAGTAGTTTAATTTAAAAAGAAAAAGCATCCTGATCACCTTTTCCCTTTTAGCTCCTTGGGGCCCTTCTTGGGATTAAACAATATAGTTAACAGAGTTTGGAAAGTGAATACCCAGTACAGGTACCAGGATAAATAATTATTAAAATCTAGCTAAATGAAACTTTAATTCCAAATATCAGTTAAAAAAAAAGTGTTTGTTCCCATTCGAGTTTTTTCCTAAAAAATAAAAATCAAATAAACTTTTAAAAATCCTACCAATTCCTATATTGTTATTAGTTATTTTTATATTGCGCTTAAGCATATAATTGTGGGGGGGTTGTGCAATCTATTTGTTTACTACTCAGATAATGTTCAAGTTGAAAGGGTTGCAATATAAAAATTGTAGAAAGAAATTACCTGAGTTGTCTTTGTAGCATCCGTTCTATCCAGCACAGCACTTATTCCCACTGTCTATAATTATGCTCCTGCATTATTATAATTATAATCTGCAGGTTTCCACCCCCTAGCTGTACAGTTTTTGACGCCTTAGCTAGACTAAGACATCTTCAGCACTTTTTCTCACTTTCCAGAGGGGCATTATATATGTATGTGTGTGTGTGTGAATATATATAAAATATATATGTTACAGAAACTTTGTGGCCACCCTATACCTGTGTGCTTGTTTTTCATGTCACAGAGTGAAAAACCAGGAGCTGCGGTGTAGAGGAGGAGCAGAGGAAGGACCGGAAGGCCCTCAGGTCCTAGCAGCCACCTCTAATTACATGAGATAAGAAGCTGCCAGGATTCCTAATTTACCTTTTCCCCAGGATTCAGGCAGGCTCTGCATGACACAGCAGTCTATACCAGCCTTGTAAGTCCTCTACAGGTTTCATCTCTAATTTCTCAGTTTCCTGCCTATTCCTCATAATAAAATATGCTTTGGCCTTAGGAACCCCAAATTTCAGCTGCAAACTCCATAAGCAGATCCCCTACCACATCCAGACCTTGACCTTCTTGGATACTGACTCTGTCCTAGGCTTGACCTTGAGTTGTCACCCTGGTCAACGTTACTGAGGGAGAATCTATGGCTTCCTTCCTCATATTTCTTTCTGAGTTCTTGCTTGTTTCACACACAGTCTGATTCATCAAAAGCTCTTAGAAAGTCTCTTAGTTATGGCAATACCTGTCCAAGAACTGGTTAAGTTCAACTCCAATCAACAAGAAGTCAGCCACTTGGATGTGTAAAACCCAAGAGTGGAATTTATTATAAAGTTTCAGGATGCAACTCTCAAAAGCAAACATGCCTGCCAGTCTGTGGAGTTATATATGGTGCTCACTTTGCTTGTTATCAGGAAACTACAAGGCAACTACACACATTTTTTTTCCATTTGAACTTCTTCTGATGTAATCATCTTCCATTACAGTGACAACTTCACAGCAGAAACTTGGTTTGCTTTTTTATACTCTTCAAAATGATACCATTAAACAACTCTTCTGAAGGGATCAGAAGAAACCACAAGAAATTTATGAGGCTCTGTCTAGCGATAGACCCTTTGCCCCTCTATCAAAGTGGGTTGAAATTAGCCTGGGGGATCAATAGTTATTATAGGAGGTGGACAGGCCAACAGGGCAAATGATTTTATACGGTTTCTTTCCTGAGGCTACCACACTAAAAATAAATTTGTTTTCACTCCAACAACCTCTTAAGGGAATTTCAGAATGTTACCGGTTTGATGAATACCACTATTGAGAAAGATTGGGACATTTCTAACATGCCATAAAAGGAATTGTGTTTCTGGTCCCTAGGTGAATTCTCTTGCCTGTTCTACTGCGGTCAGCACATGCTCCTTTGTGCTGTCTCCTTTGAAACATTTCTGCCTCCTTCTTTTGCTTGGGGAAGTATTTCCAAAATTCTTGGAATTCTGAATAATTTTGCCCCCCAATACATGTATCTGCAATGGATAAGAGACTATGTTACAGAACCTTATTAAGGCCTATTAGAGCATATTCTTAAAGGCCTTAAGCTAGAAAATGGTAGTTTTAACAGGAAATCCCTCTAAGTTAGTGGTTCTCAACCTTTCTAATGCCACGACCCTTTAACACAATTCCTCATGTGGTGGTGACCCCCAACCATAAAATTATTTTTGTTGCTACTTCATGAAGCATTTTTACACGTTTTCAGTAACATCATAAGCACATTTACATGTATGAGCATGTTTAAATGCTTCATGAAGTAGCAGCGAAAATAATTTTATGGTTGGGGTCACCACAACATGAGGAACTATATTAAAGGGTCGCAGCCTTAAGAAGGTTGAGAACCACTGCTCTAAGTAAAAAGAGGTCAGTCACTAAGAAACAAGTAGAAACTCATGGATTGTCTTTTCCTTGGGAGGAAAAAAGGCAATACAAAATATTTTTATTTTTTATTTTCTTACATAGAATTAAACAAGGTTCATGTCCTTAATTTAAAAAATGTCTGAGGCGGGACATGGTGGCTCACGCTTGTGATCCCAGAACTTTGGGAGGCCAAGGTAGAAGGATAACTTGTGGCCAGTAGTTTGAGACTTCTATGGACAACATAGTAGAACCTTCCATTTCTACATAAAAATTTTTTTTTTTTGAGACAGAGCCTCAAGCTGTCACCCTGGGTAGAGTGCTGTGGAATCACAGCTCACAGCAACTTCCAATTCCTGGGCTCAAGCGAGTCTCCTGCCTCCGCCTCCCAAGTCTCTGGGACCACAGGTGCTCGCCACAATGCCCGCCATTTTTTGGTTGCAGCCGTCATTGTTGTCTGGCGGGCCCGGGCTGGATTCGAACCCGCCAGCTCAGGTGTGAGTGGCTGATGCCTTAGCACGTTGAGCCACAGGCACTGAGCCTCTACATAAAATTTTTAAAAAATTATCCAGGGATGGTGATGTGTGCCTGTAGTCCCAGCTACTTGGGTGGCTGGGGCAGAATGATTGCTTTAAATCCAAGAAGCCAAGATTACAGTAAGCCATGGTCTGGCCACTGCACTCCTATCTGTGGGACAGAGCAAGACCCTGACTCAAAAAAAAAAAAAAGAATTCTTAATGATACTTGTTTCATTTTAAAGGGTCAAGAATGGAACTTTACTAGTAAACCAAACAGGACGCCATATTGTGTACTTAAATCTGAGAGCCCTGGAAAACCTAAGTAACCTCATAATATGAGAAACACCAAAATGCCTCCTGGCCCTACCCTTCTCTCTACTGCCCAGGAGAATCCCAGCAGCCTCTGCACAGCCTCCTTTGCTAGCTCTGAGTCTCAGATTCAAATACAAGTTCAGGGTCCACTGCTGGTGCTAAGAGCGGGCATATGACAAAAACGTTTGCTGTCTATTCAGCCATCTGCCTCCTTTGAGCACAAGAGTATTTAGTTGCTATAAGTACACTTGAATTTTTTTTCTCATGTGTTACTTAAAGCATGTAAATGTGTTTATGATATAGAGACTTAATAACAAAACAAAATTTTAACTGGTCACTTAATAATAAAACAAAATTTTATTTCCCCCACCCTCCCCCCTTTCTGGGTTCAGGAAGCAGAAGAGAACATTATACCTCTTAAAGATCTGACTTCCTTTCTCCCTACCCTGCTTTCAGGAAGCAGAAGAGAACATTATACCTCTTAAAGATCTGACTTCCTTTCAGCAGCTTCTCCTCTTCCCTTTCTCGGTCCCACCTGCTGTGACTCTCCTATCCTTGAATAATAATTAGAGTTAAGTTCAAGGTTGCTTTGTTTTGAGTTACATGATGTGCCAGAGACAGGCAGGCAGCGGATCCTCCATCATTTTCCGACAGCATGCAATGCTGAGGCAGGATGCCTGATGGACGGGTTCCTGGGCGCCAGGCTCTGAATGCCAAACTTTCAAGATCTGGGAGCTGCAATATACTATCTCAGTGCCTATGTCCAACAGAAAATGAAGACATGCCACCTAGACCTTCTCATAGACCACTTGGACAACTAAAGTGAACTGAAACTGATTTTTCTTTTTTATTGTGGTAAAATATACTTAACATAAAAGTGACCTTTTTTTCCCCATTAAATCATAGCTGTGTACATAGGTGCAATGATGGGGTACAATGTGCTGGCTTCATATACAATCTGAAATCATCATTTTTAAATTTATGGTCAGGTGGTATAATCAGAACCTCTGTGATAAGTTTGTATTACTTGAATGTTTTACCACCTTGCACTGCCCTTTCATCTTAAAGCTAGTACTTGTCCTGCCATGCAAATTTGTATGTCTATTCATTAATCTGTCCAAATGTCCATAAACATGGTATTGCTTTTGAGAAACAAATATCAAACTTGTGGGAAGAAAACATACTTAAAATTGTTTGTCTCATAGCTTCTTTCTGTATGAAGGCTTATAAATGTAATTATGTTTAAAGGCTATTTTAACACCAATAGGTGTAGTGACAAATTATCTGATGACTGAAATATTTTATGAAAATCACTCTGTTGACTGAAATAAAAGTTATGATGGAAATTTTTATAATTACCTTTCCTCAAAATAAAAATATATGTCTTAATATTTTGTAAACAGCCATGCATCCTAGCTGTTGTTAGCATCTGCTACCCTAAATTTTGTAGTTCAACTATAGTTTCTCTAATGCCTGGGAATTTCCAGAGATCCTTTTGTTTTTCTTCAACTCAATGATAAAACTTCACAGAATATTGTGTAGAATGTTACCCATTGAGTAGAAATTTAGTACAAATTACATTTATAATTATGCACACGCTCTACCTGATAGTTTTTAGTATTACTGAAAGTAAAAGGCTATTAAAACATTAGAGAAAATGGGAAAATTTAAATCAGTTTTCAGCATTAGCACTGTCACATTCACACGCCTTCTCCTTTTCTCCATTTATTTATTTCCTACCTTACATTGGTTGCATGAGATCCACTTACCAGGAAGAATACTTCTCTTGGTGTTCCACAATTACTTCTGAATCAAAAAGGGGCTTCTCCCTCCTAAGTTGTTTTTTTATTAAAATTTTATCGAAATGGAACATAGCTGTAGATAATCTCACAATTCATTGCTATATTGTATTACATGTTTGAAGATCATTATTTCATTACTGATTTTATTTTCATCAGGAATCTGAGTTGTTTCAGTTTTTTATTTTTAATTTCTTGTGGCTATTAAAAGCAGCACAACTAGAAATATTTTGGTACGTATTTTTTAGTGGACATATGTATGAATTTGTTGGAAATATGTATAAGAGTGGAAACAGTATGTAACAAATTACGAATATGTTTAACTTTACTAAATACTATTGCAAAGTTTACTAAAGTGGTTGTACCAATTTACATTCAGTCCAGAAGTAAAGGAGGACTCTAGTTGTTCTACAGGTGTCAACACTTGATGTTGTCCATCTTTTCATTTTAGGCGATTAGTGAATATGTCTTCTTGATTACTAAGATGGTTGAACACCGCTTTGTATAGGTAATTCTTACAGCCTCTTTGTCAATTATTTATATCTTTAGTTCAAATTTGTATTCCGTTCTCTTTTTCTTACTAGTTGGGCATTCATAATATATTCTCAATATAAATCTTTTAGTTGAATATTTGCATTGTGAATATCTTCCCCCCTATTTTCACCTCTTAATGATATCTTTTAATGAAGAGAATTTCCTTTTATATATTTTATTTATAATTATTACTTTGTGATTATAGATTTTGCATCCTGCTTAAGAAATTACTGTTTCCACTGTCATAACATTATTATCATAATGTTTATTTTCTTTTTCCTCGTGGGAACATGATTGTTGGACTTTCATCATTTAGTTTGTAATCTATCTGGAACTGACTTCTTTCAGTAGGATATCCAATTGTCCCAGAAATTTTTTCATTGTTCTACTTCTGATTTTTGTACTTTTCATTACAACTTCTCAATTAATTTTAAAATAAACCTGATTCGTAGTTGTATGAATCCTGTAGCTTTCTAGTTTTCCTTCTTTAAGATTGTCTTGGCCACTTTTTTTGTCATTTATATTTCTAATAAAAATTTAGAATCAGATTTTCAAGAACTACAAGATTAGTGCCTACTAAGATTTTTGTGGGATTGTGCTAAAATCTGTAAATTAATCCAGAGAGATCTGACATCTTTAAAATTCGGAGTGTTTCAATCTATGTAACAGGCATATTACTCCCTTTATTTAAAATTTCTTAAATTATTCTCAATATTGTTTCATATTATTTGCTGCAGAGTTCTTCTGCATTTTATATTAGTGTTAGTCTTAGGCAGTTGATGATTTTTAAATTATTTTAAATCATATTATTGTTAATATTTTTATTTTCTCTTCATATTTCAAGAGTAAAAATGCAACTGTTTTTTTGTATTGATATGACATCAGACCACATTGCTAAATTCACTAGTTAATTTGGAAAGTTTATAAATTCCATTAGATTTTCTATGCAAATAATCATTTTGATGTGTTCTTTCTGGTTCTTAATTTCTTTTCCTAGCTTTATTATACTTTCTTTCAAATAAAAGCATTATCTCCTTTTTAATTTCAGGGCAAATATTCAATATTTTACTTTCAGCATAATGTTCACTGTAGGATTTTTATGGATACTCATTATAATAGTGAGAAAATGCCTCGCTTTTGGTAACATATATTTTTACCCATAATACTTTTTAAATAATCTTTGTTTATATTAACTTACCCATTAGCTTTTTCCTTTGGCTCATTATTCTTTCTTGCCTTTTTACACTTCCATTTTAGATCATTTTGTTTTGGGTGTAGTAGATATAAGCACATTATGTCAGTTTTTGCTTCTCTATAAATTTGTATAATTATTTTTTTACCTTAAAGGACAATCTCACTTCTTATATAATTCCAGATTGGGGCAGTAATTTTACACCGACATTTAAAGATGTCATTCCATTACCTTTTAGTTACCAACATTTCTGTTGACAAGTAAGCTATATCCTTGTTGCTCCATTGAAGTTAATGTGTATTTTATTTATGGCTTCTTTTTCTTTGTTTTCTGGTGGACTAATATGATGCTACTAGCTTTAAAATTTGTAACATTGGTTTTCAGCAGTTTTGGAAAACATTTGGACATTGTCTCTACAAATAATTAACTGCCCCATTATCACTTTCATTCTGCAGTTCCTGATTACATATATGCTGGATCTGTGCATTGGTTGTCATATAATTCTTATGCTTCTTGCTAAATTTCCAATCATTTTTGCTCTCTTTTAACCTATGCCTAAAATTGTCTCATAGATTGGTGGCTTACTCGCTGAAGTTTTCTTTCCTTTGGAATATTAACCTTACAGGTCCTGTTTGCCTCACTAACTCTAAATACCTTCAGTCATTATTTAATGATAAATAATCTCGTTATTGCTTATAAGCATGTCCTTTTACTCAACTTAGATAGTAATGAGCATTTAAAAAAAATAGCTTTTTTCTCTCCAATGGATAGGAAATTATGTTCTTTCTTATTGAATAAAAAAAGTAGGCATATACTGTCCCATAATAAATTATGACTAGCGTTTGTAAAAGTGGGTATATCTCCATTTTGTAAATAAAAATCCCTGCTCTCTACATGTCAAGTGAAAAAAAGTTTTCTTTTTCCAAAGGAGAAGTGAGCAAATATCTGCCATGGAAGAATTTTAATCATATATGATTTTATGAGAAAAACAAGATGTAGACAAGTATGCATAATATGATCTTAGAAGTGGATTTGCTGTATCATATGACAGTTCTATTTTTAGGTTTTGGAGGTCTCAATACAATATTTCAGCTTGAATTTTGAGAGTGTAGGGATAGATTGTTCTCCATAGTGAGAGTACAACATTGAAGTTATTATTTCAGCAGAAATAGGTGAAGCATAATTCAAGTCAAAGTTGCATCACTATACTATGCCAAAGAATTTTGGGTAAGGATCAAGGATTCGTCAGGAGGTGAGAGGGACAGGAAAAGGAACAGATGCTTGAATGGTCCCCCAATGGGGTGAGGGTATCCACAGATAAAAGAGTATGTTCCAAGCAAGGAGAAACTCTTGCATATGCAGGCAAAAAAGAAAGGAGGGCTACAAAGTCAGATAAATATACTTAAGAGAGAACTAATAATTAAAGTCTAAATTCTGGACAATTATAGATTGAGAACATGAAGAACATCAGAATGAATATATAAATAGACAGAAGTCACATCTGCTTAATACATCATGCCTACCTAATATGTCATTTCCCAAATCTTTTTTATGTTTGATAAATGAGTAAATAAACTTAGTATACTACAGATAGTTTTTAAATTAAAAAATTCTTTATTGTATTATCCATATACTCACATTTATACATACTTTTAACTAATGTATACACATGATTATGTATTTGTTAAGACAACCTTTTTCCCTTTCTTCATTTTTTTTTTTGTGGGATAGGGACACTTGGCACCTTTTTTTCTGAAAACCCGCATCCCCATCTACCTCCCCTAAGCAGCCCTTATGAATAACATGTTGTGTACCTGTCCATACTTTGTACTTACTCAAATAATGATTTCACACACACATACACACAAACACAGGCAAGGAACTTCTTGGCAATTGCTAGTGTTAACACAATGGGATCACCTGAGATCATATTATGCATACTTGTCTGCACCTTGTTTTTCTCATGAAATCATGCATGATGAAAATTCTTCAAGCCATCTGACATAGCTCTATTTATGACTATACATGTGTCATAATATATGCTTGAGTATGCCATGACTATTCAGGTGATCTCCTATGAATGGCCATTCACTTTCTTCCATGTTTGGCCTGGTGTGTTTGTCCTTACCAATTCATACTACTATATCTGTGAGATATTACCAAGCATGAAATGACCTGGTCAAAGGATGTATTTTTAATTTTATTAGATAATGACAAATTGCTTTCAAGTATATTAAGAGTTAATATTTCCACCAACAATGTTGTATTACTATATAAAGTTGTCCCTCAGTATTTACGGCGATTGGTTCCAGGACTCCCTTTGGTCTACAAAATTCACAGATGCTCAAGTCCCTAAGTGTTATATATGTGTGTGTGTGTGTGTGTGTAGTGTTCATATATATAATACTTACATAGTATTTGGTTTTATAAGTAATCAAGAGATGATTTAAAGTATATGGAAGGATTCATATAGGTTATATGCAAATACTATAACATTTCATATTGGGGACTTGAGCATCTGTGAATATTGTAATCCAAGGGGAGTCCTGGAACCAACCGCCATGAATCCTGAGGGACAACTGTGCATATATATATGTATATACATAACTCTGTGTGTGTGTGTGTGTGTATATATATATATATATACAGTTTTTTTCCGAATATTTTCAACCCACAGTTAGTTGAATCTTCAGATATGGAATCCACAGATAACAGAGGGCTAACTGTATATGGAAACCTGTTATGTGTTTATTTTTATGTATGCACATGCATAATTTACATTTAAAATATCTTTTCAGGAGGTATAGATCTTTTTACAGTTTTAGTCTTTAAAAAAATCCCTATTAATGGAAAACTTTAGGGATAACTGAAGTACCTTTTTACTCCCATTGAAGAGGAGGGGTTCTGATTCAGGCGAACCACCTACAATTGAACTGTAGTGAGATTTGTGCTTTTTGTGGGAGGAACAAAGTGGCTGAATGTCCTTTCATCAATGTCACTTCTCTTTTAAGGTATTCCTTTCACCTAGGAAAGCCTTTCAGCTCAGTCAGGACACTCCCGTTGCATTGAGGAATGACTGCACTTTGACTAGAAAGGTAGCCCCAAATCAAAGTGGAATCTTGTGGGAAAAGGTCATGGCTGGCAGCAGCTAGAAAATCTTTGCAAGAGAAAGAGTCTTTGGTTGGGAACTAGCTCATCAGGGTAAGGAGAACAGAGAGGAGATAGGTTTGTTTCAAAATCCTATCTGAGAATGAGCTGCATGCATTCACCTGCAATATCTTTGCTACTTCTCTCTACAACAATGTAGTAGCAGTAGCAGCTGGCTAGTTGAAAACTCCAGCCATTGCTTCCTGTCTTCTGCCTTTAGATCTTCAGAAGTAATACTGCCAGTCTTGGCAGTTTTTGGCGGGGCTGGGTTTGAACCTGCCACCTCTGGTATATGCAGCTGGCACCCTACTCCTTTGAGCCACAGGCACCGCCCTAATACTGCCAGTCTTAAAAAGAAATGCTAACTTAAAAAATCCATTTGCACTGGACGAGCTCCAGCTGATTACCCAATAAAGATTATGGTGCTATGCATCATGGAAAACAGTATGGAGGCTAATTCAGAAAGTAAAAATAGAATTGTCGTATGATGTAGCAATCCTACTTCTGGGTTTATGTCCATACGAAATAAAATCAGTAGGCTGAAGAAATATCTTCATTCCCACATTCATTGCAGCATTATTCACAATAGCAAAGATATAGAGTTAACCTAAGAGTCCATCACCAAATGAATAAACAATGTCATATATATAGACAGTGGAATATTATTCAGTGTTTAAAAAGTAGAGAGTCTTGTCACTCGCAACAATATAGGTGAACCTTGAGGATATTATTGTAAGTGAAATAAACAGGCACAAAAAGACCAATACCATATGATCTCCCTTATATAGAATCCAAAATAGTGGAATTAATAGTAGAGAGTGGTCACCAGGGATTGGGGAAGCACATGAGGGGGTTTGGGGAGATTTCTGTCAAAGGATTTCAATTAGATACGAGTAAGTTGAAAGGTCGATTGTATAACATTGTGACTATAGTTGATAACAGTGTAATGTACTCTTTAAAAGTAATAATACGCTAGATTTTGTCTTTTCACCACAAAAAATAAGTATGTGAGGAAATTCCCATGTAAATTAGCTAAATTTAGCCATTCTACAATATATTTGAAAGCAGCTAGGTATTTGAAGAAATTTTACACATTTCTTATTTGTCAATTAAAAAGTAAATAATTTTTTTTTTTTTTTTTTTTTTTTGGTTTGGGATTCATTGAGGGTACAAAGAATTAGGTCACACTGATAGTGGTTGTTAGGTAAACTTCCTCTTATAATTGTGTGCCATACACCATGACCCCCCATCTTCGGATCTCTTCTGCACTCCCTGATCCCTCATTCCCTTACCCTGCACCTTGTATTAGATCACCTACTGCATTCATACTAGAATTGAGTACATGCGATTCTTCTTTTCTATTCTTGTGGTGCTTTACTAAGAAGAATATGTTCCAACTCCATCCAGATTAATACAAAAGATGTGAAGTCTCCATCTTTTTCAGTGGCTGAATAGTATTCCATGGGATACACGTACCATAGCTTGTTAATCCATTCCTGGGTTGGTGGGCATTTAGGTTGTTTCCACATTTTGGCGATTATAAACTGAGCTGAGATAAATAGTCTAGTGCAAATAGCTTTACAATAAAATGATTTTATTTTCTTCTGGGTAGATGCCTAGTAATGGTATGGTAGGATTAAATGGGAGGTCTAATTTGAGTTCTTTGAGGATTCTTTATACTTACTTCCAAAAAAGTTGTATTAGTGAATAGTCCCACCAGCAGTGTAACAGTGTTCCCTTCTCTCCTTATCCATGCCAGCATCTGTAGCTGGGAGACTTTGTGATGTGGACTATTCTCATTTGGGTTAGGTGATTTTTCAGGGTGGTTATGATTTGCATTTCTCTGATGATCAAGGATGATGAGCATTTTTTGAAACATTTGTTAGCCATTTATCTATTCTCATCAGAGAAGGTTCTGTTCATATCTCATGCCCAAGGGTACACGGGATTGTTTACTCTTTTTCTGTTGATTAATTTGAGTTCTCTGTAGATTCTAGTTATCAGCCCTTTGTCAGATTGATACCCTGCAAATATCTTTTTCCATTGTAAAGGATGTCTTTTTGCTTTACTCGTTGTGTCCTTAGCTATGCAGAAGCTTCTCAGAATAATTGAATCCCATTTGTTAATTTTTGTTTTTGCTGTGATGGCTGTTGAAATCTTTGTCATAAAATCTTTCCCCAGGCTGACATCCTCAATAATTTTTTCCCCACACTTTCTTTTAATATTTTTATCATTTTGTGTCTTAGATTTCAGTCTCTTATCCATCTTGAGTCAATTTTTGTAAGGGGTGAAAGGTGTGGGTTGAGTTTCACTCTTTTACATGTTATCCAGTTCTCCTAGCACCATTTGTTGAATAAGGATTCTTTTCCCCACTTTATGTTTTTGTTTGGTTTATCAAAGATCAGGTGGCAAATAGAAACTGGTTTTACCTCTTGGTTTCATCTCTTGGTTTCCTATTCTGTTCCCTATGTCTATGTCTCTATTTTTGTGCCAATACCATGCTGCTTTAATTATTGTGGACTTGTAATATAGCCTGAAGTCTGGTAGGGTTATGTTTCTGACTTTGTTTTTATTACTAAGAGCAGCCTTAGCTATACATATTTTTTCTGGATCAATGCAAAATTAAGTACTATTTTTTCCAGTTCTTCAAAATATGATGTTGGTATTTTAATGAGGAATGCATTGAATCTGTAGATTGTTTAGGGTAAAATAGACATTTTGACAATGTTGATTCTTCCTAGCCAAGACCATGTTCTTCCATTTATTAGTGTCTTCTGCATTTTCTTTTCTTAGAGTTTCATAACTCTCTTTGAAAAGATCTTTCATCTCTTTTGTTAGGTACATTCCTAAGTGTTTCATTTTCTTTGAAGCTACTGTGAAAGGAATTGTGTCCTTCATTTGCTTCTCAACTTGGCTATTATTGGCATATACAAAGACAACTGATTGGTGGACATTGATTTTATACCTTGAGACATTATTGGTTTTTGCATGTGGACATTTAATGTGATAAATTTCCCTATTTCCCTCTTAGAACTGCTTTTTCAGGGTCTCACAGGTTTTGGTAGCTTGTGTCTTCATTGGTGTTATGCTCAAGGAAGTTAATAATTTCTTTTTTTATCTCTGTTATTCAGCATAAGTTTGTTTAATTTCCATGTCTTCGCATTGGGATGACAATTGTTTTTGGAGTTCTACTTTTTATTTTGAGACAGAGTCTCACTTGGTTACCATTGGCATTGTGCTGTGGTGTTATATCTCACAGCAACTCCAAATTCTTTGGTTCAACTGATCTACTTGCCTCAGTCTCCCAAGTGGCTGGGACTACAGGCACCTGCCACAAAGCCCAGCTATTTTTTGGAGATGGGGTCTCTCTCTGGCTCAGGCTAGTCTTGAACCTGTGAGCTCAGGCAATCTACCTGCCTCGGCCTCCCAAGTGCTGGGATTATAGACATGATGGAGTTCCACTTTTATGGCCTTGTGGTCCGAGGTACAAGGTAAAATTTCAATTCTTTTAATTTTGTTGTGGTTTGATTTATGTCCTAGGATATGATCTATTCTGGAGAATTTTCCATGGGCTAATGAGAAGAGCATATATTCTTTAGCTCTGGGATGGAGTGCTCTAATATGTCTATCAAGCATAGTTCTAGGGTCACTTTTTTTTCATTTTTTAAAATAATTTCATTAAATCATAATTGTGTACATTGGTGCAATCATAGGACAGAATGTGCTTCATATGCCATCAGAAATATTTTGATTGTACTGTTAGAGATAGCCTTCATGGCATTTTATTGATCACTATATAAAGACATTGACACTCTACATTTAATAAGTTTCACCAGTACCCTGCTAAGATGCACCGTAGGTGTGATCCCACTAATTGCCTTCCCTCCACCCATCCTCCTCCTCCGCTCCCCTCCCTTTCCCTTTTCCCTATATTCTTGTGCTATAATTGGGTTTTAGCCTTCATATGAAGGCCATAAATTAGCTTCATATTAGGACTGAGTACACTGGACACTTTTTCTTCCATTCTTGAGATAAGCATTCTTTTGCTAAGAAGAATATGTTCCAGCTCCATCCATGTAAACACAAAGAGGTAGAGTCTCCATCTTTCTTTAAGGCTGCATAGTATTCCATGGTATACATGTACCACAATTTATTAATCCATTCGTGGGTCGATGGGCATTTGGGCTTCCTCCGCAACTCAGCAATTATGAATTGGGCTGCAATAAACATTCTGGTACAAATATCTTTATTATGATGTGATTTTTGGTCTTCAGGATATATACCCAATAAAGGAGTTATAGGATCGAATGGCAGATCTATTTTTAGATCTCTAAGTATTCTCCAAATATCTTTCCAAAAGGAATGTATTAGTTTGCATTCCACCTTAGAGGTATTTTCATTTTGAAAACTTTTAAAAAATTAATTTAATTTTGAAAACTTTTAAAGCATTTTTTAGAGACAAGGCCTCCCTCTCCTTGCCCAGGCTGGAGTTCAGTGTCATCATCATAACTCACCGCAGCCTCAGACTCCTGGGCTCGCGGGGTCCTCCTGCTGCAGGGCCACAGAACGCTGCCATCTTCACCCTTTGCAAAGACAACTCATATTCTTGGTCTCATTGGACTGCTGGGAGGATCTTTTGAGATGGCTGGGACAGGTATCGCTCTTGTCATTCTGCAAATGAGGAAACAGACCGCCACAACCTGAGAAGCCCTCACATGGCTGTTCTTTCGGGTAGAACCAGGAACGACAAGCCAGCTCTTTTCCACCTGGAACTCCGGGCTCTGTGGTTCCTTCCTTCACAGCAGCTCTCCCCACCAACCCATGACCGGATGTCACTTCCCTTTGGACGCATCCTCTATTTGACTCCCTTAGGGCTGCCCTGTGCCCTTCTTGTTTACATCCACGTCAAATACAAATTGCAAAAAGACTTCTTTCATGTCACTTTTGTACTCAAATAACTCTTGCCACCCATTCTCTCCTAACCCTTTCCCGTAGGGCTCAGGGATTGTATCAAAACTTGGTTATGACGGACCTGCTTTGACTAAGGAGTACTTTTCTCTTTGGCATCTTTAGATTTATTACAGACCTGGCGTTGTAGGGTGGATGCTCTTTGCTACATTTTTCTCTCCTCTATTTTCCTTCCTCTGAGAAGCAGGTTATCACTAAACGCCTTGAGCTAAACTTAATTCATTCCACTGATTCGTATCTGTAGAGCGAGCACTGAGAGGAAGAACTGAAATGAAATGAGAACTGACGCTTACACAGTTAAAAAAAAAAGAAAGAAAGAAAGAAGAAGGGGAAGCAAGAGAGAAAAAGAAATGGGCTGACATCCCTCTCTCAGTGGGAAGGGATTAAGATGGTTTTAATTATCTCACCTGGCTTTTGTTATTTCATTTATTCTTGCTCCCTCCGGTTTCTTTTGTCTGGTTAATACGACGGCATGGGATCTGGTGTTATCATCTGGATCATTCCCTTTAGGTTACGAAGTAAAAATCGCAGTTCAAAACTGTTCAGCAATGTGTGATGACAGGAGCGGAGAGGCTTAAGTTTCTATGCTCAGTCGTGTACGGATGCCAATAATAACCGAAGACCCAGGGCTGCACATGTTACACTTTTTTGAATAAAATCAATGGGCTTCTAATGTGATCTGGATGTGAATAGAAGATGTGGTGACTGAAGGTAGCGGTGGTGGTGGAATAGCACAGACTGTCATCTCAGACACATCCATACTCCCGTCGGGACCAACCTCATGGCGTTGACATAAATGTGCGGCGTTTGGGGGCGTGACGATTGCTTTTATTCACATGAAATAGTACATACGTGCACCAAAATAAAGAAATCATCTTTGCTTCTTGGGCTTGATTCTTGGAGTCAGTTTCTTATTTGCTGTTTTCTCCTCTGGAGAATTCTATTTGCTCTGACTTGGAGTAGAAAAGGAGTTTGCTATAGGTCTTCTTAATTTGGGGGCACCTGAAAATTCTCCTGTAATAAAGATCCGGGCAGTAGCCTTGAATATGGACCCTATTAACACAAAGCTCAAAAAATAAGAGAATGGGCTGGGAGTGTGGCTCATGCCTGTAATCCTACTGCTCTGGGAGGCCGTGGCAGGTGGATCGCTAGAGCTCAGGAGTTCAAAACCAGCCTGAGCAAGAGCGAGACTGGGTCTCTACAAATAGCCAGGTGTTAGTGGAAGGTGCCTGTAGTCTCAGCTACTTGGGAGGCTGAGGCAAGAGGATCACTTGAACCCAAGAGTCAGAGGTTGCTGTGAGCTGTGATGCCGCGGCACTCTACCAAGGACAACAAAGTGAGACTCTGCCTCAAGAAAAAAAAAAAGAGAGAGAATGAATAATATATTGCAAAAGGTAGTCAATCCAGGGAACTAGAAATTATTCCAACCCCTATGGCCAGAGGAGTCAAGTGACCCAAGGGAAACTGAGACTTTTGCACCTGCCTTGGGGTCCACAGTGGTCAGGCAAAGAGAAGATTATTTCCCTGGCCATTAGGGGAGGAGTCTGGCCAGCAGGCAGCTGTGCAGACCACCTAGTGGGGCAAGGCCAGGGTGGACAAGGGGATGGACCCTGCTGCCCTATTCTTGATCACGTCTGGAGAGTGGGAGCCTCCAGGCTGTTGCTTTTGTTCAGGATCAATAAGCACAGTGAGAAAAGGTGATGAGGGAAAGTAAAAGGATGAGAAAAAAGTGAAAGGCGTGTCAGCTTCCCGTGCGGTGAGCTCAGGAGGCGTAGTGGGTAGTACATCCTGATCTCAGGGCTGGGAAACCCAAGAGCAGCCAAAAACAGGATGTCTTTCTTGAGAGGTAAGCCATGTGGCTGGGACATGTCTCTAAGGTCTGGGCATGCAGAGCGTCCTGGCTGACCAGACAAGTGATTGGTGATTGAAATTAGGAACACGCTTCACTGCAACCTCCTGCCATGCCCCAAGCTCTTCCAGAGCTCTCCCCACTACCAGCTGACACTCAGAGGGGTACAGGAAATCTTCCCTCCCTCCCTTTGGAAACAGCAAGGGGAAATCCAAGAAATTGCTTTCAATCTGATCCTTATAACTGAATGCCCCACTGATCAGTATAAGTGAGGGACAAACACATTAGTGCCCACATAGAATGGCTTTTGGAAAAGGAAGATCGGATCCACTGAGCCGAATGATCATTACAAGCTGTAATCAGTGAAACCAAATTTCACAGTAAATGGGACATTTGCTATCCTCCAAGAGAAAAAGAAATTTCACCCTGCAAAAAAATACGCTGCTCCAGAACTGCCCGAGACAATTCTCCATCTCCTTCTGCAGTGCGGACTCCAGCAGGGTTTTGTTTTGTTTTCAGAGGCATTATTCACACGGGTGGTCCTGCTACTCAGTGTGAGCCAACTGAGCTGATTTATGGAATCTTGGCAGTAGTTCGGCTTCCAGCTCAAGTCAGAGATGTACAGATTCGGCTGGGCGCTGAGAGCCGGTCGGGTGGCATCCCTCTCTGGGAATCAAGACAATGCAAATCAAGGAAGTGGCCGTGAGCAGGTTACCCTCCCAGAGTCAATTGCAAGCAAACTCAACCGCTGCTAAACCCCAGTGTTGAATATCTTAAGAATTCCGTGGGGAAGGAAGAAATCAGGATTGTCTAGTAAGTAACCTGTAGACACAAGAAGAGGACTTTCTTTGTAAGACTAGCCTGCTAATTTAAGGGATCTCCATATGGGCCTCTTTAAAACTTAGCCTTATTTCTGTCCAAGTCTTTCATAAAATTACAAAAATCTTCATCTGGAGCAAAAAGGACCTCCTCATTTTTTTTTCCCCAATAAGAATCTTCCTGCATTCATAGTGGTGTCCAACAGAGCAGGCTGACCACGTTCTGGGCACACAAGAGTTTGACAGATGCTCAAACCCTGCACTGGGTGAGTTGTAACGAAGCAGCAGCCATCACTAGATGATTCTGGAAAATGTCTCACCTGGGAGATGCCTCTCAGGAAAAAGAGCTCCCCTCACCATTCAGAGTGGTCATCAGCCCAACTTTGACAGCCCTAGCCATTGATTAGAAAGGCTTTCCTTTTGCTAAGCTCTGATCTGTGCCTCCCACCTCTTCTCAAAGGAAATATGAATTGTAAAATGTCTTTGCCCCAGAGCAAGAAAAGAACTCAGCTATAAATACTGTATTTGTCAAATTTAGATAGAAGGCCAATGTGTATTCTTAAATGGTAATAGGAACAAATGTGCTTTCGTATAAACATGGCTTGAGCCGATCTGAGCATCATCTGAAATTGGACCATATGGAATTGTCACTTCTGTAGGTCACATGTGATTGACAATTGGCTACTTTCTGTGATTCAACCTCTAACATGACGGTTAGGAACCTTGAACGTGGATCCAACTTTGGCACTTACCAGCTGTGGTCTTGGGGAGGTCGCTAACTACTCTGTCATAATTTTCTCATCAAATAGTACTGGCTTCATAGTATTTATCTCATTCTCATGACATTTGTAAAAAATGAAGGGTTTAATACATGGAAAGCATTCAGAAGAATTCTTGGTACATAGAAATCATTATTCATCCCTCTTTCATGGGACCTCGCTGATCCTAACTAAATAGGTTACCCTGGACCAGTGATTTTCAATTGGTGTGCTTGGGTGACCTTAGGTGTGCCATGAAAATTTTTAAAGATCATTAATTAAATTATTTTTAACTCTTTTTTTTTTTGGATGAACATAATTTAAGTGTGCCACAGAAGTTTAACTATAGTTTCAAGTGTGCCATGTGATAAAAAAAAAAAAAAGGTTGAAAAACACTTCTAAAAACATAGAGTCAGTGTGAGATGGAGTGAGTGGGCACAAGGTGACGTTTGTCAGAGGCGTCGTGTTCAAAAAGGGCTTCCAATGTTATCTCCAAATGAAGGTAACAGACACAATGGCAAGATCTGTGAATCATTAATTCATTGTAAGTTACTAATTATTAACATTCAAATTTATAACAATACTTCAAAACTTATTTTTGGTACATTTCCATTGTTGAATGTACTTGAACCTCAAAAAAAATAAAATTAAAACATATACCCGGCTCAAGCATCTCAGGCTCTGAGAGGCAGTAAAAGACATTAACGCCTCTATACTTATCCTGTTGAAAATACAAAAGGAAAATACTGCTTAAAGGACAGCGCTAGTGGACTCCTCCTTGTCAGAGCCCTTGACTTTCACCTTCAGCTCAATGATCTATTAGAGTTTTTGTGGTCATTTGTCCCATTGAATAGCTTGTCTCCCTGCCTGTGCCAAGAAACAGAACCTTGAGTTCTTTGCCAATGTTTGTCAAAAGCCCTATTGAGAGAAATAATATTTAGGAATAAAAAAATAAGTGAGATGTCATACAGTATTCCAAGTCCTCAAATATTCTAAAATCTAATCATGGATGAAAGCAGCTTGGTAAAGAACTGCTGATTTACATATTTTATTTCATTTTCTCTTTTCAGCTTTTGGGAATTTTGTTTCATATTGACTATTATTATTTTATTAATTTTTATTTCAGGTTAATTTGAGGGTGCAAAGAATTAGGTTACAATGTTTGCATTTGTTAGATAGAGTCCCTGTTGTAATTGTGTCCTGCCCCGAGGATACAGAATATTTTAATTACTGTCCCCCCACATTGCTTCACTGAATTATGTCCCTGTGTAATGGGTATATATGGGAGATGATTCAGTGGAAGTCTTGTTGCATTTTCCATATTAATATTGTTGTTTCAAATGCTGTCCACTTCATGCACAGGGGAAATTTCTCACTTGGTCTTGCTATCAAGAATGGTCCATTTTGTAAATGATTATATTTCGTTTTCAAGATGGCACTCAAAAACTTTAGAAACAAATGCACAATCCAAAAAATAAGAGTTAGTTTTTTACTCATCTTATTACAGTTTCTATTTTATGTCTTTCACCATTATTTTATTTTTCTCTTGCTTTTAAAAATCAGCCCATTAATGTGGTGATATACATATGACAAAATACACCAGTGTTAAGGGTAAAATTCAATGAGTTTCAACAAATGGGAAAGGTTGTGGAGCTACCACCACCCTCTTCCTATATACAACATTTTCATTACTTCCCCAAATTTCCTAGTGCTAATATATATTGACAATCCTTTCTCCCCGCCTTTAAGCCCTAGAAACTACTGATCTACTACTACTGCTTTGCCCTTTCTGGAATTTTGTACAAGTGGAATCACACAGTTGGTTGTGTCACAACTCTTTCACTTAGAATAATCCTTTTGAGATTTATCTATCTTACTGGGTATACTGGACATTCCTTTTAATTGCTGAGTAGTAATATCACTGTGTGACTATACAGTAGGCCAAAATTTAGGTTGATGCTAATTTGGAGATATTAGTACTAAAGCTGCTACAAATATTAATTTACAAGTCTTTGCGTGAATGTATGTTTTTCTTTGTCTTAGGTAGATAATTAGGCATGAAATTGTTGGATTAAATAGTACCTGTACATTTAACTTTATGAAAATCTACCAAATTATTTTCCAAAGTGGCTGCACTATTTTGCATTCATTGGCAATATAGCAGCATTCAAGTAGTTCCACATCTTTTTCAACTTGGTATTGTTGGTCTTTTTGTTTGTTTGTTTTTTAAATCATAGCTGTGTACATTAGTGCAATCATGGGGTACAATGTGCTGGCTTCATATACAATCTGAAATATTTTCATCCAACTGTTCGACATAACCTT
>CAUYON010062782.1:0-26163 GCA_963573935.1 Arctocebus calabarensis | reverse complement strand
TATATAATGATATCATCTGTGAAGAGTGAGTGAGTGGTCTCCTCTGGTCCTATTTGGATCCCCTTAACTGCCTTCTCTTGCCTGATAGTGGCAGCTAGGACTTCCATTACAATGTTAAAAAGCAGTGGAGACAGTAGGCATGAGCCAGAATGCCTGGTTGACTTTTTCTTTTACCATAGGCACAGGCTGCTCTACCTGATCTGTAATACAGTTGTCTTTGGGTATCCACAGGGGATTGGTTCCAGGACACCCACTGGTAGCAAAATTCACAGATTCTCAAGTCCTTTATATAAAATGGCATAGCATATGCACATAACCTATGCACATAATATAAAGTATTCTTTAAATTATCTCTGACAGAATAATACTTAATATGATGTATATGTTATGTAAATAATCATTATACTATTTTGTTTGTTGAAAAAACTTGAGTTATTTTTATTGTTGCATTCTTTCTATATTTTATTTTCTCCAAATGTTTTCAATCTGTGGTTAGTTGAATCCTTGAATACAGAATTCACAGATACAGAAGGCTGACTATATTTATATAGGTGCAGTATACATTTCCTCTTGGGTGATGAATTTAAGTTTAAATTGGTTGTTACGTCATTTATGATGTCTGCTGGGGTTAGAGATCTCAGTTTTGGATCAGCTTTTCTAATGATATTTCTGTACTCTGGGAAGTATATCCCATAGAGTATGTGTGAAAAGAGATTCGTTCCTTTCTTCTGGGAGTTTTCATAAAGAGCCTGTTCTTATCTCATTCTGGAGGTTTCTTGGTATCATTCTCAGGTAAACATGACCTGGAGATTCATGACTGGAGAAGTAGTAGATTAAAATATCTGAAAAGGGGGCAGCACCTGTGGCTCAAAGGAGTAGGGTGCCGGCCCTATATGCCGGAGGTGGTGGGTTCAAACCCAGCCCTGGCCAAAAAAAAACTGCAAAAAAAAAAAAAATATGAAAAGGGGCAGCACCATTTGCTCAGTGAGTAGGGCACTGGCCCCATATACCAAGGGTGGCAGGTTCGAACCTGGCCCCGGCAAAACTGCAACAAAAAATAGCTGAGCATTGTGGTGGGCACCTGTAGTCCCAGCTACTAAGGAGGCTGAAACAAGAGAATCGCCTAAGCCCAGGAGTTGGAGGTTGCTGTGAGCTGTATGACGCCACGGCACTCTACCGAGGACAACAAAGAGAGACTCTGTCTCTACAAAAAAAAAAAATCGGAAAAGGGCCAGTTACAGTAGCTCATGCCTGTAATCCTGGCACTCTGGGAGGCTGAGGTGGGAGGATCACTTGAGCTCAAGAGCTGGGGACCAGCCTAACCAAGAATGAGACTCTCTCTCTACTAATAATAGAAAAATTAGCCAGGCATTGTGGTGGGCACCTGTAGTCCCAGCTATTTGGGAGGCAGAGGCAGGAGGATCACTTGAGCTCAGGAGTTTGAGGTTGCTGTGAGCTAGGCTGAGATGGATGGCATGCTGGCCTGGGTGATGGAGCAAGACTCTTAACTTTTTTAACCAGTAGCAAGAAGTTCAAATTTTTTTTTCTGTCACTGTAACAGAAAACACAATATAAATATAACATTTATGTAGCAATAAATATGCCATCTTTTTTTAACATTATAATAAATAAAATAAAATGTCTAAAAGGCTCTACCAATTACCCCAAATACACAGGCAAGTTGTGTGCAGATAGCAGGTGAAAACCTGATGTCCAAATAAGAAGTAGGTGCCTAGTAGCGGCGTCTATCATTCATGACAATAGGAGCAACAAATTTGAGTTCTTACCAGTTCCTGCAAAGTAGGTTGGAGAATCTCTGAAAAGAACAAACTATTATATAGCAAGGATAACTGTAACATTAGTTTCCCTACTTGATAGTCAGGTTTGACCAATAGGGGTATAATAACCTTAGAAGAAACATTTTGTTCAGGTCCAATTTTTATAAGACCAAGTTTGTAATTAATTATATAAGAAAAACTTAAGCCCAGAAAAGACCCATAGCAGGAAATCTACCTTCTGAAGCCTTTAAAGCTATTACATTTTTCTCAGTAGGATTAGACAGGGGACAACAGATCCAGTAATCAGTTAAATTCAGAGAAGAAGCTAAAGTCTTAAAAATATGCACCAGTGTATTTTTTTTCTTAAGTAATAAAAAAAGGCCATAGAAATTCAAAGATCATATGAAGAAATCTTTAGTTAAAGAAGGTATTAAAGGCAACAGTAGGCAATATGAATAAGAGAACAAAGAGTATGCCAAAGAGTACTGAAGAACTAAAACAACAAAAAAACAAAACAAACAAACAAACAAACAAAAAGAGTACTGAAGAACCCTCATCCACAGGAGAGAATGAGGCATATCTTTTTATTTGGAAAACATGAATCCAAGGATAAACAACTTGTTTTATTATTATGTCAGTTACCTGTTAGGATTCTTTTCCTAGCAGTTGAAGGACAGTTTTTAGTTCTTCAGTACTTTTTCCCCCTGATTCTTTTCTGCAAGACCACACCTCCAGGTCTCAGATCCCACAGAGTTTAGACAAGCATTTTGAAAATGCATGCTGTACTTACTGATGATAAATCTAGAAATTTTATGTAAGTCCCTTGCAATAAATGGCCATATAAGTTTCGTTTATTTGTTTTTTGAGATAGAGTCTCACTTTGTTGCCCCCAGTAGGATGCTATGGCATCATAGCTCACAGCAATCTCAGACTCTGGGTCTCAAGCCATTCTCTTGCCTCAGCCTCCCGCGTAGCGGGGACTACAAGGGTCTGCCACAACACCCGGCTATTTTTAGAGACATGGTTTTGCTCTAGCTCGGGCTGGTCTAGAGCTCTTGAACTTAGGTTATCAGAATGCTGGGATTACAGGCATGAGCCACGACGCCTGGCCACTAATCATGTAAGTTTATGATAGGGTTGATTTAGGAATGGAAGTAATTCTTCGATACATGGAGCAGTCTGCTATTAACTCAAAGGATATAACTTGTAGGTTCTGAGGGGAATTGATCTTATTGTCATCAAGGCTCAGGGCAAATTTAGGGATTTCTGAGAGCTTTGTTAATCATGAGTTTTCCAATTTCTTTAGTTCTTGATGATTTTGGATCAGGAACTATGTAGTTTTATTTTTCTAGTCTCAAACTCATGAGCTCAGGCAATCCACCCACCTCGGTCTCCCAGAGAGCTAGGATTATAGACGTGAGCCACTGTACCCAGTCTGTGTCTTTGGATCTAAAATGAATGTCTTGGCCAGCCCACAGCACTCTACCAAGGGTGACAAAGTGAGACTCTGTCTCAAAAACAAACAAACAAAAAAAAGACAGTGAAAATGAAGGATGAGAAAAGATACTCCGTGCGGTGCCTGTGACTCAGTGGGTAGGACACCAGGCCCATATACAGAGGATGATGGGTTCAAACCCAGCCCTGGCCAAACTGCGACAAAAATATAGACAGGCATTGTGGTGGGCTCCCAGCTACTCGGGAGGCTGAGGCAAGAGAATCGCCTAAGCCCAGGAGTTGGAGGTTGCTGCGAGCTGTGTAATGCCATGGTACTCTACCGAGGGCAATAAAATGAGACTCTGTCTCTACCAAAAAAAAAAAAAAAAAAAAAAGATACTTCATGGAAACAGTAATCAATAAACCAGGCATGGCTATATAATATCAGACAAAATGGACTTTTAAAAAATTATAAAAGAAAAAGAAGTATACTATATATTAATAAAAGGTTCAACACAGTAAGATGATATAAAAATTAAAGTATAATATACCTAATAGCAGACCATAAAAATATATGATGCAATGAATATACTAATTACCTAGATCACTATACATTGTATGTACCAAAGCATCACTATATAACCCATAAATACATACAATTAAAAAATAAATTTAAAATATTCTCCTAACAGAAAAAGTATGAAGCAAAAGTTGACAGAATTTAAGGGAGTTCTATAATAATAATTGGAGATTTCAAAACCCAAGTGTCAATAATAGATAGAATAGCCAGATAGAAGATAAGTAAGGAAACAGAGGACTTAATACAATAAACCAACTGTCTCTAATAGACATATACGGAACACTACTCAACAACACCATACAGAATCTTTTCAAGTGCACGTGGGATACTTTTCTAAGATAAATCATGCATTAGGCTACAAATTAAGTCTCAAAGATTTATAAAGATAGATATCATACAAAGTATCTTCTCCAACCACAATGGGATGAAGATGGAAATTAATAACAAGTAAAAATGGAAAATTCACAAATTTGTGTAAATTAAACAACACACTCTTAAATAATCAACATATCAAAGAAGACATCACGAAGGAAATTGGAAAATACCTAGAAGCAAACCGAAACAAAACCACAACATATTAAAATTTATAGAATGCAGTAAAAGTAGTGCTTAAGGGGAAATATATTGCTATAAATGCTTATATGAAAAAACAAGAAAGAGGCTCGGCACCCATAGCACAGTGGTTACAGTGACAGCCACATACACCAAGGCTGGCAGGTTCGAACCTGGCCTGGGCCTGCTAAAACAACAATGACAACCACAATAAAAAAGTCGAGCATTGTGGCAGGCACCTGTAGTCCTACCTACTTGGGAAGCTGAGGCAAGAGAATTGATTAAGCCCAAGAGTTTGAGGTTGCTGTGAGCTGTGATGCCACAGCACTCTATCAAGGGTGACAAAGTGAGGCTTTGTCTCAAAAAAAAAAAGAAAAAACAAGAAAGATATTGAGTCCACAATCTAATGTGACAATGTAAGTAAATTGAAAAAAAAAAAACCTAAACCTAAAGCTTACAGAAGGAAGGAAAAAATAAAGGTTAGAGCAGAGATAAATGGAATAAAGGAAAACAAAAGAGAAAGTCAGCGAAACCGTAAGTTGTTTCTTTGAAAAGATCAAAAATTTGATGAACACTTAACTATATGTACTAAGAAAAAAAGGGGGGCGGCACCTGTGGCTCATCGAGTAGGGCGCCGGACCCATATGCCGTAGGTGGTGGGTTCAGGCCCCGCCTCGGCAGATAGCCGGACGTTGTGGCAGGTTCCTGAGGTCCCAGCTGCTCCGGAGACCAACGCAGGAGAATCGCCGAAGCCCAGGAGTTGGAGGTTGCTGTGAGCTATGAGATAGAAAAGGAAAGAAAGGAAGATATAGGAAGAAAGAAAATGTATGTGCATAATCCAATTATCTCTGTATGCAAACGACATGATCACCTACACCCACAAAAAAATAAAAAAGAAAGAAAAAAAGGGGTAAGACTCAAATTACTAAAATTGGAAATGAAAATGGCAATTTCACTACCACTACCACAAGTGATTCTCTTGTCTCAGCCTCCTGAGTAGCTGGGACTATAGATTAAAAGAGAGTACTATACAGAACTGGGCATGGTAGCAAGTAGGTCCCAACTACTCAGGAGGCTGAAGCAGAAGGATCCAAAAAGGACAGGAGTTCAAGGCTGCAGTGAACTATGATTGTGCCAATGCAATTCAACTTGGGTGAATTGCAGAGAGAGAACCTATTTATAAAAAAATATGTTTTAAAAGTACTATGAGCAGGGGCGGCCCCATATACCGAGGGTGGTGGATTCTAACCCAGTCCCAGCCAAACTGCAACAAAAAAATAGCCAGGCGTTGTGGCGGGCACCTGTAGTCCCACTACTTGGGAGGTTGAGGCAAGAGAATCGCATAAGCCCAGGAGTTGGAGGTTGCTGTGAGCTGTGACACTACAGCACCAAGGGCAATAAAGTGAGACTGTCTCTTAAAAAAAAAAAAAAAAAGGAAAAAAAGTACTACAAGCAATTGTATGCCACTAAATTGGATGACCTAGATGAAATAAACACATTTTTAGAAATGCAAAACCTACCAAGACATAATTATAGAAAAATAGAACAGAGCTGGGCACGGTGGTTCATGCCTGTAATTCTAGCACTCTGGGAGGCCAAGATGGGTGGATTGCCTGAGCTCAGGAGTTCAAGATCAGCCTGAGGTAGAGAGAGACTCTATCTTTAAAAATAGCTGGGTTGGGGTAGGCACATGTAATCCCAGCTATTCATGAGGCTGAGGGGAGAAGATTGCTTGAGCCCAAGAATTTGAGGTTGCTGTGAGCTATGATGCCATTGTACTCTACTGAGGGCAACAAAGTGAGACTCAGAAAAGAAAGGAAAGAAAGAAAAGAAAGAAAAAGAAGAAAGAAAAGAAAATCTGAATTAGGTATATAACTACTAAAGAGATTGAGTCAGTTGTTAAAAAAAACTCCAAACAATGGCTGGGTGCCTTTGGCTCAATGGGCTAAGGCGCCAGCCACATACACCTGAGCTGGCGGGTTCGAATCCAGCCTGGGCCTGCCAAACAACAATGACAGCTGCAACCAAAAAATGGCCGGGTGTTGCAGCGGGTGCCTGTAGTCCCAGCTACTTGGGAGGCAGAGGCAGGAGAATCACTTGAACCCAGGAGTTGGAGGTTTCTGTGAGCTGTGATGCCACAGCACTCTATCCAGGATGACAGCTTGAGTTTCTGTCTCAAAAAAAAAAAACAAAAAACAACAAACTCCCAACAAAGAAAAGCCCCTTAACCTGATGGTTTCACTGATGATACTGCCAAAAATGTGAAGAATTAATTAATACCAATCTTTCTCAAACTTTTCCAAACAACTTAAGAGGAAGAAAGCTTCCTAACTCATTATGTAAGTCCAGCATTATCCTAATACCAAAACCAAAGACACTAAGGGATAAAAAACTCTGCAGACCAATATCCCTTATGAACACTGATGCAAAAATCCCCAACAAAAACCCTGAATTCAGCAGCATATTAAAAAGATATACACTATGACCAACGGGGGTTATTCCTGGAATGCAAGGATGGTTCCACACACAGAAATGGATCATATAATAGGCCATATTAGCAGAATTATGGAATAAAAACCATGAGCATCTTGATGTAGAACAAACATCTGACAAAATTCAACATCCTTTCTTTCTTTCTTTTTTTTTTTTTGTTTGAGACAGAGTCTCACTATGTCACCCTAAGTAGAGTGCTTTGGTGTCACAGCTCACAGCAACCACCAATTCTCGGGCTTAAGTGATTCTCTTGCCTCAGCCTCCCAAGTAGCTGGGACTCCAGGTGCCCACCACAACACCTGGCTATTTTTTTGTTGTAGTTGTCATTGTTCAGCTGGCCTGGGCTGGGTTTGAACCCACCAGCCTTGGTGCATGTGGCCAGCACCGTAACCACTGTGCTAGGGTGCCAACCCTCAACATTCTTTCATGACAAAAAACACTGAACAAACTAGGAAACCATCTCAACATAACAAAAGCCATATGTTAAAAACCCTAGTAAACATCACACTCAATGGTGAAAGACTGAAAAGTTTTTTTTCTAGGAAAGATGGGGCTTCCTGCTTTTGCTACTTCTATTCAACATAGTACTAGAAGTTCTGCAACATAGAACTAGAAGTTAAAGCAATTATGCAATAAAAAGTAATAAGAAATTCAAATTGGAAAGGAAGAATTAAAATTATCTTTGTTAACAGATGATAAAATCTTACATGTAGAAAAAAAAAAGTCTGAAGATTCCACAAAACCTGTAATCCCAGCTACTCAGGAGGCTGAAACAAGAGAATAACTGGAGCTCCACAGACTAAGGTTGTTATGAGCTATGATGATGCCATGGCATTCTATCCTGTGGTGACAGAGTGAGTCTCTCTCTCTCAAAAAAAAAAAATCCATAAAAATCTGTTAGAACCATTAAATGAATTCAGTGAAGTGGAGGGATTCAAAGTCAACAAATACAGTTGCATCTTTATATACTAACAATGAACCATCTGAACAGAAATTACATAAACAATTCTACTTTCAATAGTACAAAAAATAATAAAATATTTAGGAATTAACTTAACCAAGGAGGTGAAAGACTTGTACAGTGAAAATTACCAAACATTGCTGAAATAAATTAAAGAATACATAAATGAGTGGAAACATACCCTGTGCTCATGAATTAGAAGACTCACAATTGTTTTTTTTTTTTTTTTGTAGAGACAGAGTCTCACTTTATCGCCCTGGGTAGAGTGCCGTGGCGTCACACTGCTCACAGTAACCTCCAGCTCCTGGGCTTAAGCGATTCTCTTGCCTCAGCCTCCCTAGTAGCTGGGACTACAGGCGCCCGCCACAGCGCCTGGCTATTTTTTTGTTTTGCAGTTCAGCCGAGGCCGGGCTTGAACCCGCCACGTTCGGTATATGGGGCCGGCGCCCTACTCGCTGAGCGACAGGAGCCGCCCAGAAAGCTTTACGTTTTTCTTATTTTATTTTATTATTTTTTGTTTTTTTTTTTGCAGTTTTTGGCCGGGGCTGGGTTTGAACCTGCCACCTCCAGCATATGGGGCTGGCACCCTACTCACTGAGCCACAGGCACTGCCCTCTGCTTACATTTTGAACTTGGTTTTCTATCAGTATCTGAGGGAGGAGTATAAAAATTTCTAACTACAATTATGGATTTGTTTTTCTCCCTTTAGTTCTATCCACTTTTGCTTCATATATTTGTAAGTTCTGTTATTTGGCCCATATATATTTGATTGATTTGTCTTCCTAAAGAACATCCTATAAATAGGAAACATTCCTCTTTATTGATAGCAATTCTTGTTTTAAAGAGTATCTTATTACATTTTAATGTAACCACTCTAGTTTTCTTATGTTTCCTGTTCACACAGTATATGTTCTTCCATAGATTTACTTTTAACCTATGTGTCTTTATATTTAAAATATATTTCTTTCTTTTTTTTGTTTTTGGCCGGGGCCAGGTTTGAACCTGCTACCTCTGGTATATGGGGCTGGTGCCCTACTCCTTTGAACCATAGGCGCAGCCCTAAAATATATTTCTTATAGATAACATGTAGGTATATCTTAACCAGTCTGACTATTTCTGCCTTTACATTTAACCATATCAATGATATTACATGTAAGTGCACTAAACACTTACATGTAATATCATTGATATGGTTATATGTAGGCTTACCATTTTGCTACTTGCATTCTGTTTTGTTTTATTGTATTCTTTTGTGTTAAATGTTTTCTACAATTCTATTTTAATTTCTGATGCCTTTTTATTTTAGTGGGTCTAGAGATTGCAATATATACACTTTGAGTGAAAATTATACCGCCTTACGTAAACTGTACTTTGTAGCTCAATACTCTTCTTCCTTACTACTGTATATTTAAATGATAGCTGTGTATGTGTATATAACATCATTCCCATATCAGTGGAATAGTTGTTGCTTCATAGTGTCATATGTTTATTTTATTTTATTTTTTTTATCTAAGAAAAATAAACTATTTCATGGTTGGCCATGTATTTCCCATTTCTTCTGCTCTTCATCCTTCTTGAAGATGCAGGTTTCTACATGATACTATCTGCCTTCAGTATGAAGAACATTCTTTAGCATTTTCTTATAGAACAAGTCTGCTAGTGATGAATTTTCTTAGGCTTTGTCTGAAAATGTCCTTATTTTGCCTTCATTCTGGAAAGATTTTTTGATTAGATATGGTTCTGGGTTGACGAGATTTTTTTCCCACTTCCCCAGCACTTTAA
Source organism: Arctocebus calabarensis (assembly GCA_963573935.1). Classification (NCBI taxonomy): domain Eukaryota; kingdom Metazoa; phylum Chordata; class Mammalia; order Primates; family Lorisidae; genus Arctocebus; species Arctocebus calabarensis. The sequence continues at coordinate 16,583 of CAUYON010062782.1, read as the reverse complement.
AGTTGTTATTACACTGACTTTTGTTTTTAAATTTCAGATTAATATGAAGGTACAAATGTTCCGGTTACATTGTTTTCATTTCTGAGGTCAAGTTCAAGTTGTATTTGAGCCCTTCACCCAGGGGGCGTGCTGAACACCCTCACATTGTGCCCATTAGGCGAGATCCTGCCAATCACCCTCCCTCCTCTCCCTCCTCTAGTCTCCCCCTTGCTAGACTATACTTGTGTTTTTCTTTCCTGTGGGCATGTAGTTTTTTATATATTGATTTTATATTAGTATTGAGTACATTTGATACTTTCCCCCTATTCTTAATGTGTTTCAACTCCAACCAGCTAAACACAAAAGATGTAAAGTCTCCATCTTTTCTTGTGGCTGGTAGTACTCTGTGATATACATATACTGCACTTTGTTAATCCATTCATGAGTTGATGGGCACTTGGGTTGCTTTTACGTCTTGGCAATTGTGAACTGAGCTACGATAAACAATCTAGTGCACATTTCCTTGTGGTAAAATTATTTTTGTTCTTCTGGGTAAGTACCTAGTGATGGGATTGCGGGATCAAATGGAAGGTTGATTTTTCGTTCTTTGAGGATTCTCCATGCTTCTTTCCATAGGTAAGAATTATTTTGCAGTCCTACTAGCAGTGCAAAAGTATTACACTGACTTTTTTGTCTCCATTGTTATTCATGACAAGCCAACAATAATTCTTAATTTTATTCTCCTTAGACATAAAGTTTCTTTTCTTCCCTGGCTGCTTTCAAGATTTTTCTCTTTATCTTGGGTTTTCAGCATTTAACTATGATATGCTTAGGTGTGGTTTTTTTGTATTTATCCTGCTTACGACTTACTAAACTACTTTAATCTATAAAGTCACGTTTCTTACCAAGTTTGGAAAACTTAGACTATTTCTTCAAATATGTTGTGCCCTGTCTCATCTATCCTGAGACTTCAATTACACCCATGTTAAGTCTTCTTTTTTCACAGTACATATTTTTTGTCATCTCAAATCAGCTTTTGAGCCTACCTGGTGAAAATTTTGAGCCTTTCTGTTAGCCAAATTTTTCTAAAACATTATTCTTACTATGTCAACATTTTAACAATCTAAAGTATGCATATAGGCTCAGTGCCTGTAGCATAGTGGTTGTGCCAGCCATGTACGCCGAGGGGGACGGATTCAACCCTGGCCCGGGCCTATCAAAACAACAACGACAACTGCAACAAAACATAGCTGGGCATTGTGGTGGGCGCCTATAGTCCCAACTACTTGGGAGGCTGAGGCAAGATAATCACTTGAGTCCAAGAGTTTGAGGTTGCTGTGAGCTGTGGCGCCATGGCACTCTACCAAGGGTGACATACACTCTGTCTCAAAAAAAAAATGCATATAATATGCAAATTATATTTAAAAAACAAAGCAAAGCTAGCTATAAAGGGTCCGTCTGGCCTATTAAATATAGACTGTGTGTCTTATCTTGGCACTCAGATCTTTCTATAGGAGCTAGCCATGTTTGTTCATACAAATAATGGCTGTGATAAGCAGGCACATCAGAAGTATGTGGGTGGACAAGGGCAGGTGAGCAATTCTTCAAAGGGAGAGGAGAGGAGTGATTACTCATGATAAAACATTAATACACATCTCTGTCCCTTCCCTGAACACTGCCAAATCCACTGGCCTTTGTAGGCTTCCCATTGGTGCTTTCATATCACGTGTTTGGGCTGTTAAACAGAGAATGTCGGTGTCCTTTAAAGTCTGACATGGGATCATCATCTCCCAACTAAATTTTAATCTCTGACAAGGTTGTGAACATTGAGAACACCCAACCCTGGCACAGACATGAATGTGAGTGTTTCCTAACACTAGCATCAAAGCTAAAGCCAGATCCAAGATGTTTTGATGTGTTGTTGTATTGTGGCTACTTGAAGAGGTCTTTTTTGGCAAAAGAACAGTGGGAAGGGAAGAGTGTGCTAGGGCTGAAGTTGAGGGTGACTAGGAGGAATCGTGTCTGACTATCACCGGATTAGGTTGCTGCTTACCTGAGTTAGCACCAGGATTTGCCCATGACAAGTCAGCATGTACTGAGACCAACTTTTGCCTGTGGAATGGATATGTCACAGATATTATCCTTAATAGCTACCATCTTGAATGTCCTCAGACCCATTTATGTTATCTGAATTACTATCCTTAGTGGAAAAAATTATTTCAATAGCTCACCTTCACTTAATAGATGTAAGAAATTGGTTAACTGGGTAACCTTTGTCCCCAAGGTTTATTTTAGAGTTACAGAGAAATTGTTTGAGGCTAGTAAAGTGTTTACTGTTACAGGATCAATAGTAGTGAAGAAATACAAGCTTACAAGAAATACAGGTGAACCTCAAACTCTTAATTTCATTCATAATTTACATTCATACTTTGTCAATGATAATATATTGAGAGGTATTATGTAAGTATGATCGGCATTTCCCCTAGGCTGCATTATGCTGATACATCGCATGCTGGCAATTTTGATAAAGGGCATTGCCTGGGAGACGATGGGGAGATGGTCTTCAAATCTATTCAGAAATAACTTAAAGCAAACAGGTCCGACAACTGTAAGAAGCTGAAACACATAAAGAAAAGCTTCAGGTGAGAAGTAGAATAAATGTATTATTCATGCCTTTACCCACGTAAATGTCATGGGGAGAGGCAGATGCTTTGAAGGCATCAAGAGGGTGAGGGATCTTGATCATGACCTGACTCAGTCACATCTTTCCCGGGGAGCTCCACACACAAGGAACAATAAGATGTGGGAAACAGCATGTCAGTCTAGAGTCTGCGCACGCCCTGCCAGGCCCCAAAACGAAGTCTAAAAAAGCTGGGCTTGTGCACGAGGCATAATAGGGGCTGACCATAAATAGGGTGCCTTCTCTGGACCCCATGCCTAAATCTTGAGGTCCTGTTGCCCATGCCCAGCCTCACGGGAATGAATCCAGAGGAATGACACATGTGCTAAAGGGCCTGTACAAGGAAGAGACCAAGACCTGGGGGCATCTGTGTCTTGCCTGCGTTAGTGTTGTGGTGTGTGTTCCAGAAACAGCCCTGCGAGTGGCCAAACTTGGGCCATGATCTTTACTAGGGGTGCGATGTAGTACTAATCTTCGGAAGAGCACGTGGAGGGAAGAGCGGCACTCGGAGCCATCCCGGGTGCTCCGCACACCGCCTCGCAAAGCACTCACCCTGCGTCGGTCCGACTCTGGAAAGTAGAGGCCACGGTCAGTGCTTCCTGCTGACGGCGCCGCCCCTGCACGGGGGCTGCTCTCACATCCCAGTGCCTGTGGGAATCCACTGGGCATGGCTGCAGATGTGACCGGATGTGGGGAGGGCCAGGGCCCTATGCGACAGTAGGAGCCCCCTGGTACTGCGTCTCCCTTCTGTCCTTTGGGTGACAGGTCTGGGATGCACTTTATCTTCTAGGCCCTTGGAGTCGGCCCCTCAGTGGCCTCTGGTGGCGACCAATTCTGACAGTGATGTATCCTGTGATAGCTTTCCATTCTATTTCATGGTCCCCTTTTCTCTCATTCTTTATTCCTAAGAGGACCTGTCAAGTTAACTAGTAGAAGGAAGTTTGCTTTCAGAGAGAAGCACCCAGGGTTGGGGCATCTGAGATGCTTAATGCAGAAAACTGTTTAGGGGTGGGAAAGTGGCTATTTTGCACTATTTAATCTTCATTAGAGATGGAGGCTTACCCTCTGCCTTCCCAGCTAGAACTTCAGGAGAGCGGCTGTCTGTATCTTCCCCAGCACCTTCTCTAGGCATCTGCCCAATTCTCGAGACAGTTGTTCTGGCTCCCAATGACAGAACAACACCCTGAACATGTACCCTGAGCTGCCGGAAATGGAGGGTACCAAACAGGTGGAAAAGGGATGTGGAACAGTGGCATGACTCTGTTTCCGGAGAGATTTGAGGTGTTTGTTTGTTTCTTTGTTTTTTATTGAAATAACTTTTCTTTCTTTGTATCTTGCTGGAGGCTATTGAAAATCAGATTTTTAGTTGCAAATACTGACTCTGGATAACTCTAAAAAATTGGCAGGAAAGAGAAGTCAGATTTGGAGGTTAACAGGCAGGAGTAACAATATCCCAAAAGACACCACAGACCAAGTCTCCTAAAGGGCACACAAGTGGCAACATGGGTGGCCATTGTAACAGATCCTGAGTTTTGTAGCTGCTTAAACCACTGGTGCCACCCAGTACCAGTGCCAGACGAGACCCAGCAGATCCCTGCTGGCGTTTCCCTAGGATGCACTAGCTGGACCCAGGGTGTCACTTCCCATAGCAGAGCTACAATCGGCCACCATCCTACAGAAACAAAATGGGTATCCGCATGGGCAGCAAAACAAAGGGGACCCATGTGCCCTTTAGCGTCACCATATGGCTTCTAACTGATGAGACTCCAGATGCCATGTTCCCTCACTTAACCAACAGTGGCACTTCTATCTGTTTTGTATACTGGTTTCTTGTAATTTTGTCTTTGGAGTAAGTTTGAAACCACTGCCCTGTGGAAACGAGCATCAAGTATTAAGAGGCCACTGGAGGAATTTTCTACCAGGGGCTTCTGGAAACGTCTTTCTGGGTGTGTGATGGAGGGAAAAGGCTCCGATGTAAGTAAGACTTGGGACAGCCCATGACCTCTGACAGCACAACTAACCTTGATACTAAATTAATGCCACCCCGTCACAGGTTACCAGGACCATACAAGAGGGCTGAAGGAAATGGATAAGCCATTTTAGAAATTCAGACTTTCCAAACTTTAGGAAATCTAATCTTAGGCCTACTCTAGTGACAGGCAAACTCTCCATTCGTCCCCAGGCATGAGAAGACTTTTTTTCAGGCTTTGGCAGTGACTAATTCTGAGGGGATCAAGGCTCTGCTAAGGCCAATGTGTGCAAATTGGAATTTATGGGAAGCAGATGGACTTAGGAATGTGAGAGGTTTCAGGAATTCCCCTTCCTTGAGGGGTCAGACCTATGCTCTGTTCTGAGAATGGCCACCTCCAACAGTTGTGTTCCATTCTCTGGGCCCTGAAACACTCTGCACACCAACTTCATCAAGCTTCTCATGAACTATCACTGGCTCCCGTGGCCCTGCCCACAGCTACTCCCGCCCAGTCCAAGAGACTAGCATAAGAATTGTCCCCATACCAGCCTCAGCCCTGCCTTGGTCTGCTTTTCCTTCATTCTTCCCTTTTCTGCCCAAATGTCTTCCTTTTCTAACAATTAGGAAGCAAAAGCTCTATGTGTCAGACAGAGAGAGACTGAAAGGACCGGAGAGGGTTTGCTGTGGTCCTCGGCACAGCTCAGCCCATCCAAGCACCCAGGGATAAAGGCCACTTGTCATTCAGAGACCTGTTAACGCGCGACGGAGGCTGCTCCAACTTCCCTTCTCTTGACCCCCCACACCCCCCAACACACACACATTCAGGACTTCAGCTTTCCAACTAGCAGACAAGAGTTAATCACTCTCAGGCCTTTGTGATAGACACCTTGCAAGGAAGACTCCTCAGAGTGGAGGCGCAGTGAATTCTTGAGGGAAAGCCCTGTGCGATCTCGGAGGCCTCCTTTTAAGTCTCAGGATCCAAGGTAGAATTAGTTTAGGATTGCAAACTTTTCTCCCATCCAAGTACTCACCAGGCCCGACCCTGCTTAGCTTCTGAGACCAAACGAGATTGGGTGTGTTCAGGGTGACTGGCGGTAGGCAGGATGGCGGACTTTTCTAATGGGAACAGATAGTGGGAAGCAGTAGTGGAGCCACCTATAACCTGTGGTTTGGGGAAGTCAGTGGCGTCATTTTGGAGGCAGCCTCCTCCTACAGGATGGCTCCTAAGTCAGAAGGGTGTGTGTGAGGAAGACTCTGGTACTGGAGGAAAGGCGGGGAGCGCTCTCCCTAGAAGGGACTGGATTCCAGCCTTTGCCACCCCAGCTTCTCTCTTGGGCTCTAGGTTCTCGGGATACACTCAGTACTCACTCACTTTGCGGACCTCAGGACAGTATTGTGCCTGTCGAGACGAAGGATTGGTTAGCAAAACTCAATGCTCCAGTTTAGAGTGGTTTCCACGTTGTCATCAGAGTCAGTATGGAAGGATGTGATTAATGGCTACCTCGAAAATAATTAAGCACCGTGGTACTCAGTTCCCAAATGACAAGGGGCAGATGCTTAGGCTCTAGGCACTAAAAAAAAACAGCAAATGTTCCCCTTCTGTGTAAAAATGTGAGTGGGAGGAAAGAAGAACTGACTTGAAAAGATTTGCTTCTCTGGAAAATGAGTTCTTACCTTAAATCACCCAACTCAAGCTTCTATGCTCCCGTCCTGTGGGGATTTGGCTTGAGGTTGCCAGGACACTTGGGAATCCTTGGCTTTTCAGCTGCCGTAGCCATGCTGGTGAGCCTCCCTCTGCTGGCTGGTAAGGTTGGTAATTCCTGTCTGTGGTTTGTTCTGTAAGGCCCAGGATGCTTGTCCACAGCCAGCATCTCCATCTAACTGTCTACTGGACTCCTCTTCCTGAATCAGCTCCTCTGATGGAGGGTTAGGGCATCATTTGGCAGAAAAAGCAGAATTTCTGCACTCTGCTACCGATCAGTCTAAAGCTTACTAGGCCAGGCACAGTTGCTCACGCCTGTAATCCTAGCATGCTGGGAGGCTGAGGCAGGTGGATTGCCCTGAGCTTATAGGTTCGAGACCAGCCTGAGCAATAAGAGTCAGACGCTCATCTCTACTAAAAACAAAAATTAGTTAGATGTTGTGGCAGGTGCCTGTAGTTCCAACTACCTGGGAGGCTGTGACAGGAGGATCACTGGAGCCTAGGAATCTGAGGTTGCTGTGAGCTAGGCTGACACCATGGCACTCACCCTGACTCTATCACTAACCATGAAAAAATGCCTTTTTTTTTTTGAGACAGAGCCTCAAGCTGTCACCCTGGATAGAGTGCTGTGGCATCACAGCTCACAGCAACCTCCAATTCCTGGCTCAAGTGAGTCTCTTGCCTCTACCTCCCAAGTAGCTGGGACTACAGGCACCCGCCACAACGCCCTGCCATTTTTTGGTTGCAGCTGTCATTGTTGTTTGGCGGGTCCAGGCTGGATTCGGACCCGTCAGCTCAGGTATACGTGGCTGGTGCCTTAGCCCGTTGAGCCACAGGCGCCAAGCCCATTTTTTTTTTTTTTAAGAGACAGAATCTCACTATGTAACCCTTGGTAGAGTGCCATGGCGTCACAGCTCACAGTAACCTCAAATTCTTGGGCTTAAGTGATTCTCTTGCCTCAGCCTCCCCAGTAGCTGGGACTACAGGTGCCCGCCACAACACCTGGCTATTTTTTGGTTGTAGTTATTGTTTGGCAGGCCCGGTCTAGATGCGAACCTGCCAGCTCCGGCGTATGTGGCTGGCTCCCTAGCTGCTGAGCTACAGGTGCTGAGCCTCAAAAACAAAATTCTTAAAAGCTTCAGTATCTACTTCACCCATTGATGTGGGGTTTGAGTTAATTATTGTTATTGTTACAAATTACCCCACACTTAACAGCTTGAAACATCAAGTTTTTTTCCCCAGAATTTCTGTGGGTCAGGATCCTGGGCGTGGCTCAGCTACAAGACTCTGGGACAGTCTCTCATGAGGTGACATTTTCACTGTCACTGGGTGGTGCTGGACTGAGAAGGGAGAGTCTGCTCCCAAGATCACTCATGGGGTCATGGGCAGGCCTCAGGTTCTTGCAGGCTGTTAGACCGTGGGCCTCAGTTCGTCACTGGTTGATACCTAGAAGCTTTAATTCCTCACCATTTGGGCCTCTCCTAGAGCTGTTCACAAGAAAGCTTGCTTCTCCTGGAGCAAGTGATCCAAGAAAGCGAGACAGAAGCCACAGTCTTCTGACCTAGTCCTAGAAGTGGCGTCCATCCCTTCTGCTATATGTGATCAGTCATACCGAGCACCCTTACACACTGTGGGACGGGACTGCACAGTACCAGGGGGTGAGACCACTGGGATGATCTGAGAGACCCCCTGCCCAGTGACCATTGGAAGAGGAGGTTAAACTCAAATTCAGCTGCTGGGGCCCCCCATCTTCATTGCTGATGCCTCTTTAAAGAAGCTGGTGTGAATCACAGTCCATAAACCCCAACTACAGGGTGTATGAGAAAACTGCATTTTGAGCCTTCATTCTACTGGGCTTTGGGAATTTAACTTCACCCTTTCCTGGGGAAGTCAAGGTATTTGGAGGAAGCTCCCTGGCTAGGAAGCACTCGTCAACCTGTTTTCCTACCATGATGCCTGTCCTTCCACGGCTCTCCTCCGCCTCCAGGCTGTCACTGAGGATTTATCCAGGTAGCCATGTGGAATCTTGTCTGCCTGCATTTACCACAGCCCTTTCCTTTCTGGGGTCTGGCTGCCTCTTAGGTGATTCTTCCTGGAAAACAGGTTGTCTCTGCCATGGGACCCCTAGACCTTTCTGCTTGTTTTCATTTCTAGCCCAGAAAAAGCTCTTTCTAAACTATTCTCTTTATTTTCTGACCGAAATACCTTTCTTGAGAATTTTACCTTATTATTCTCAAGGGGGTTTAGACTTTAGAGATAAGCTCTGTGGAGTCATAGGTTACTTGTGACTTGTGTCCCCAGGCAACAAACAAAGAGCCTATATTCTTTTTGAGACAGAGCCTCAAGCTGTCACCCTGGGTAGAATGCTGTGGCATCACAGCTCACAGCAACCTCCAATTCCTGGAGGATTGCCTCCGCCTCCCAAGTAGCTGGGACTACAGGCACCACAACGCCCTGCCATTTTTTGGTTGCAGCCGTCATTGTTGTTTGGCGGGCCCAGGCTGGATTCGAACCCGCCAGCTCAGGTGTACGTGGCTGGCGCCTTAGCCTGCTGAGCCACAGACGCCGAGCCAGAGCCTATATTCTTGAAAGGCAAAAACACAGGAAAAAAAGAAACAGCTGCTGTACTGGCTCCCTGTTCTTCCATGGTCTATAGCCCTACCTCTGAGTCTTTGCAAGTTCAGCAGGCTTAAACACACCCACCGCAAGTCTGGGTCACGTCCTTCAGACACCATCCTGACACCTGTCTCCTCTCTGTCACTTCTCCTGACCTCAAGCTTGAGAGGTCTTGCTCTTCAGTCTATGTTTTCCAGAGCTCTCTTGCCCCCATTGCTGATTCTCTCAGTGAGTTCAGAGTTCAGAAATTGGCATCCTGTTTGCTGAATCTGTCCTGAAGATGCAGTTTGACCCATGCCACTTCTTAGTTCGAGTTCGTTGCCAATGTTTAAAAATAGGGACTTCACACAAACTTAGGATTTTCAGTGCAAGCCAGAAACCTATCTGGTAACACCAGAGCCACACTGCCATGGAAGGACAGCAGGGTGGTGGGGAGCAGCTGGTGTCCTCCTCAGATGGGGCTTGCCCTCTTCAGCCTGCCCCTGCCTGCTCCTGCCTGCTCTTCCTTGCTACCTCCTCGACCTGTGTTTGTGACTCCCTCTGTAGGAGCAGGACAGGCTGCCTGGATGCGCTTTTCTATTGAAAGATTGCCCAGCACGTTGGGCTGAACTGGATACTAAGAGAAGAAAGTGAAAACCACGAGATCTACATGCTAAAAATTAGAAAGCACCTTAATAAATAATTGGCCTTATCAGCTAACTTCATCTAGAAATTTTCTACTAGGGGTTCGATTTACTCCCCAATATGAATCTGACTTAGGGAAGCAAGAACAAAGGCCTTGGGGCAAAAGCAAGGGCCAGGGTGATCAAGGGGGGAGTAGTAAGACCTAGACCAGAGAGCTCACAGGAGGCTGGGGAATGACTGTGCAGGTGTTAGGAAGTGGTCAGATTCTGGATTTGCCAAGGGATTGGCATTTGCCTGGGATCCATCAAAATAAGGTCACCCAGCTGGGCATGGTGGTTTAGACCTGTAATTCTAGCACTCTGGGAGGCTGAGGTGGGTGGATTGCCTGAGCTCAGGGGTCAGCCTGAGCAAGAATGAGACCCCACTTCTAAAAAGTCCAAAAAATCTGTCCAGGTTTTATAGCGGGCACCTGTAGTCCCAGCTACTAGGGAGGCTGAAGCAAGAGGATCTCGTGGGCCCAAGAGTTTGAGGTTACTATGAGCTGTGAAGCCATGGCACTCTACCCAGAGTGATACTTTGTCTTTCTTTTTTTCTTTCCTTTTTTTTTTTTTTTTTTGAAACAAAGAGGCCTCCCTATCTATTCTGCATGGTGGGGCTGAGCAGTGCTCCTGAAGCTCACCATTGAGAACACTCTCAGGATAAGATGTAAACCCACCTTTGATTTCCTATGTTTCACTGTCCCCTCTTGCAAAGCCTGTGATCCAGGGGTTCAGGAAGTTTAGCAACATGCTGGAGGTCATAGCAGTGGCCCAGGGATAGGCCCTGGCATCCAGAATGCAGAATTTCTGAACTCTCTTGGGTTGACCTTTACCCCAGAGGCTGCCCAGCATTGGCAGAGGCAAGATATCTGGGAGTCATCCAAGTGGAGGGAGTTCTTTCCTCATCCCTTGGTGGCTATTCAGAGCAGCTTGGCAAGTGTACACTAACCCATTTTCTTGATTCATAGCCCAGTTTCCTTCTGCCTAGTTCTTTCTGTTCTCTCTGTCTAGAATGGCTCCAGTATGAGCAGGTTTGACTTTGGAGGCTGTTTTGAAAACCAAAATTGAGAGCCTGCTTTGATATGGCTTAAAGGAACACCCCGAGAGCGAGTGAGCAGTTGTTTCATTCAATTCTGGGATACAGCAAATGCTCCAGACAGTGCCACATATGCCCAGCATTGCAGGCCTTTCCTAGGAGTCACCCAGCAAGTGGCCATTTAATCTCAATTGCTTCCCAACAGCGTGTGCCAATTAAAGAGGAAGCCAGCAGGGCAAGGATCACTGGCGAATCTTTTGAGGTAAGGAGACCCCAGGGCTGCCTAGCCAAAGGCGCTCCCCCTCCATTCACACACCGTGCAGGAATGCAAGCAGTGGGGCTGCCAGTTGGATCGAGGGCTGCCCCAGAAATGGGAGCTGAGATTCAGTCCAGATGGCAGTGAGAGTGGCAGCGCCACAGAATAGTATCCCCAGGGCTTGAAACTTCCAAAATGAGATTTACAGTTCTGGCCTGCCCCCTTTCGTGAGGAAGCACCTGCTCCAGCAGCTTTGAGAACGGCCTCTTATTATCAACTTCTGTGCAGGGATCAGATTTTTGCAGCTAACTAGTGCTTGGTGTGAAATAAAAAGCTATTTTGAGGTGGGAGGAGTTCTCAACCTTTCCTCTTTGAATTCTGTGCCTTGATCAATTTCTCTCTACTCCTTTATTTCTAGGTCTCCTTTCTTCTATGATTCTTCCTTCTCTAGCTTTCTTTCCTCTCTCAATTGTTAGAACCTTTGCTTTGGAGACCAAGACAGGGATTACCAGTAGTTCCCAGCCCTTCCTGCCCATCAGAATCATCTGGGGCACACAAATAGTTATGCCTGGGCTTCCTTCCTTCCAGACTACTTAAGTCAGAATCTCTAGGGGTAAGGCCCTGGCTTGGAAATGTAAGTTCCCCAGGCTGATGTACAGCCAAGGTTCAGAACCACAGTCTGCACAAACGATGCTAAGAAATAAGAGTTGGACTGTCCCCGATGACCTGGGATTGGCTTAATACTTACATGAGTGTCTCCAGAAGAAGGATTTAGTGTCAAAGACGAGTTGTGGGGAATCAGATTTATTTTTTTCTTAGCTTTTCTCCAGTTACAAAATGATACACATTCATTGAAGAAGATTTAGAAAATGCAGAGCCAGAAAAACCTATAACCACTCAGAACTCCGTGTAATATTTAGGTGTATATTTTAATGTAATTTCTTTTAAGCCAATTTTTGTGTACATAGACAGAGAGCTGCTTGAATAAAAATGGAATCCGACTATACCTAGTCTAGTAAGTCTTAATATCATGAATCCTTCTACATAAGTAAATACACTATAGAACACAATTTTTATTGAGTTCAAACATAGTATTGTTTGGTCAGCCTCCCATTAAAGGGTTTTGGCTACTGTTCTCTTATGATAAACACCACGATGTCCACTCTCACAGCTGAACTTTAGCGTCACACCATTCATTGGTCATCTTGTCTAGTTCCATGCTTTAACTGTACCCCAAATGCTAACACTTCAGAATTCACATGCATTTCAAATTGCTTTTGCATTATTGCTATGCCTTTCTGGCTACCCAAACCTTGTTTCCTATGTAACCACCTCTTGAATATTTATCTTTTTCTTCAAGCCAGATGCATAGACATCACCCTTGATTCTTCCTTTCCTCCCAGAACAGAGCCTCTCCTCATCAATCTATATACAAAACTTATTGGTTCAAGCTTCCTGGTCTCCCATATCTATCTACAGCTTCTCGTCATCTCCTAATCTGAGCCACCCTTGTCTCTCAGTTGGACTAAATGTTTCCCTCTTGACCTCCTCCTGTCCTTTCTCTACATTGCAGTCTGGCATGAATCAGACTTTGGTACTTCTTTGAAGAGTTCTGTGGCTCCCTATCTTCTAGAATAAAATTTAGGACAATTGCTCATGGTCCATGGGCCCTACAAATCTGATTCCTGCTTACTTTGCTAATCTCATGTTCTACTTCTCCCTTTGGGGACGAGGCTCAAGACACACTTGTATTCTTTCTGTTCTTAAGTATGCTAACTTCTCTCCCACCTTGGGACTCTGATACTTGCATGGCAGCATCCACCGGGTGTGAGAAACTTCATGCAACTATGAAGTTCACATTTCTTGGTGGTTCCATGAGTAGTAAAATTCTTTGATCTAAAAGTCAAAGGATTATGTTTTTATTACAAAATGGTGGCAGGCTAATCTGTCAGCTTGCAAGAAGGGTAAAATCTGAAACACTTCACAGTCAACACTCACCATTGCAGTGTGCTTGGGAGGAAAACCTACCTGCAGGAGAGCTAAGGTGCGTGACTGCTCCTTGTGCATGTTGCTATTGAGCAGATCTGGCCACTCGCTTCTCATGCTAGAGCTCCTCCTCCTCATTCCTCACTATTCCCACTTTCAACTGAGTATTAAACCATAATGCATTAGGAAACTTCAGCTCTGATCAATGGAAGAAGCAGGAGTGATAATCTCTAACCTCTCATGATAGTCTTATTTGGCCTATGAGTAAAGTAGGTGGATCTGGGGGATCCATATTGTCTATCATGGCTTTTCCCCTAACCAGACACAGTGAAAACTATTTAGGCAACCCAACAGATGGAAAATTTGACAAATTTGACTAATGCTTGCTTTTCTCTATGAATTTCAAAAGGAAGTCAGGCACAGTTTATTTTTTTATAGAAGCAATGCAGTAGGCATTTATTGTTTCCCCTAAGGGTACCTGAATTCTTCAGTATATGCTCACACCTCTGGTGAGAAGAGATTTGGATTTGACTGGTGTTCATATTGATAGTATTATCATGGTCTCCTTTTCAGTAGAAGCAGGAAGGGAAGATTGGAGAACTCAGTAGCATATAGGACTTGCTGAGGATGGTTAATTCACTTGGCTAAAATAGAGTCCAATCAGTTCAGTTTTGGGTAATAACTTGGGCCAACCCCATGCAGATAACAGATATTACTGCTCAGGGCATTATTTCAGTTTCTCAGAATTATACTGTGCTTTTTTTTCAAAGGCAACAATTCCAGATAGTGACTATACCTTGTGTGTCTAAACTAGGACTGACTCTAAATGCTGTCCTGCTGTCTACTTGTGTGATTTCGTCATCCTTTGCTTGCCTAACCCTCCTCCTTAATATAATATAAAAGAGCAATATATAGCAAGGCTAACCCTGCTGTCTGTCCTAGGGTGGGTAGCATGGCTGAATCCAAGGGTTTGGGTCCATTATCTGGTTTGCAATGGGGAATGAATGGGCTGATGTAAATGGAGCATGTAAGTGGATGGTGATGCTGGGAGAGGATGATGTCGCTATTTTCTAAAGATTGTATCTTGGAGTAAGAGAATAATATTCTTATGTGTTTGTGGTCCTAACCCATGGCAGATTCTGAGAGAAAACCTTGGATTTGCTTTGCCTTGAGAAGGAGATTTGGACTGAAGTCAGAATACAAGGTAGATTTTCAACTTCTACTAGGCTGATTTTGAGAAAAGATATCCCTTTGAAAACTAACCTGAATGATAGTATGATGGGTTATTTGGTTTGGGTTATTTTTGTTGTTTTGGTTCCTTTTTAGCCCCTAATCTTTTTTTTTTTGAGACAGAGTCTCAAGCTGTCACCCTGGATAGAGTTCTATGGCATCACAGCTCACAGCAACCTCCAATTCCTGGGCTCAAGCGAGTTTCCTGCTTCCGCCTCCCAAGTAGCTGGGACTACAGCGCCCACCACAATGCCCAGCTATTTTTTGGTTGCAGCCATCATTGTTGCTTGGCGGGCCCAGGCTGGATTCGAACCCCCCAGCTCAGGTGTACGTGGCTGGTGCCCTAGCCCACTGAGCCACAGGTGCCGAGCCCCCTAATCTTTTTTTTGAGATGGAGTCTCAAGCTGTCACCCTGGGTAGAGTGCCATGGTGTCACAGCTCATAGCAACCTCAAACTCTTGGGCTTAAGCAATTCTCTTGCCTCAGCCTCCCAAGTAGCTGGGACTAGAGCCGCCCACCACAACACCTGGCTATTTTTTTGTTGTTGTCATTGTTGTTTTGGCTGGCCAGGGCTGGGTTTGAACCCGCCTACCTCGGGATATGTGGCCGGCATCCTACCCACTGAGCTACGGGCACTGCCCAAGCCCCTGTCTTTGAACTGGGATGGACACATTGCCCTATTGGCCTCACAGCTGATATGTTGTGTTGCTATGAGACAGGATGGCATCAAGTTAAGGGTATAAAAGGAGCTATATCTTGCTGCTTATAATGTCTGAGACTCTATTTTGACTTTTGATTAGATCAGATATGAATATGGATGAAAACTATATAAACAAGCATTTATAAAATCAGAATGATATCCAAGAGGGTGAATATCTGTGTGATATGATGGCGCCACCCCACTGATTTCCCTGGAACTTTGGAAGGGCAGATGAGTGGTGCTGCATAGTGAAACTCATACCTTGGGCTAGTGGGAACTTGTTCTTGGTGAGAGGGATGTCGTCATGGCCCCAGGCCAGGTGGGACTCAAACTTTACTGGCAGCAGCCTCTAATGACTACCTTGGTTTAGGTCATATGAGACAAAAGGTGCATTTGGTCAAAAACTTGGGAAAATGACACCATAATAGTAACTGATATGTAACATGTTAGCATTAGTTTATTCCCTGTGATAGTTGTAGAGTAGCATAAAAGATTTTAAGCTTCACGTATAGAGGTAAATGAAAATCAAGCCAATGTAGTAGATGATCTCCAGGATAAAAAGATGTATTTGGGAAGTTGATGTAATTCCCACAGAAGGTTGCCAGAGGGCTCTATGGAGTTGAATGCTTCTATTAACATCTATTTAAAAAGTATAAATAATGGCGGTGGAGGAGGGAGAATGGAGCAATTGATAAAGGGATATATACAAAAAACTTGCCCTATTTATATATTTTGTGGAAAGAATCCCAACCCTCTATTGGAGGATCTAGATCTTGATTGTCTGTATTTTTAGTATATTTATTTTTGTACGATAAATATTGCAGAAGTTGCTAGACTAAGAATGGCAAGAAAATGTCTCAAATATGTGTATCAAAGAATTTTAGCGGGGATCAGGAAGTGAGCTGGAAGGAAGGGGTTATAACTGATTCTGTAGTCTTTCTTGAGCCTCTGAGATAACTAAGGATTTTTTTGCAACATTTACTCAAAGAATTGTTGGGATGATATGTTACTGACTAAATAAAATCTAGCCAAGGATCACGTACAGGTGCTTAATCTCTACGTGCATGTTGTCAAAATTGGCTATTGAGTACTGAATGATTGATATTGATGAGATGCAGCTGCCCTAAGGAATCAGGGCTAGTCACATGCCCTAAGGGCTACAAGGCCAGCTGGCATAGAGTTGAAGGGGCCTTGGAGCTGATTACTCCCCTGAGCTGAGGTCAGCTGCACTCATTCAGTCTTGTCTCTTGTGATCACACATGTCCCAAATTCAGAATGGCTGGGACACCAGCAGCTGTGCCTGGGAGCCACAAGACCTCTGCTATGCAATGGCTGTGTATGCCGGGACATTCCATATCTTCTATCCTTTTGTGAGCCTAAATAAACTTGGTGCTAGGTAAGGCCTGTTGTGCTTCAGGAGTTTGTATGAAACCAAGTCCACTGTGGCCAGTAGAGCAGAGTGGATGTTGCAATGACTTTAGCTGTTATATATATAAAACAAGAAATCGTATTTAGTCGTAGTGTTTAATTCAAACTATAAAGAAAAGTTAATGGAGAACAGGAAGCAGAAAGAATATTAATGTGGAAATATGTATTTAAAAAGATAAATGATAATTCCTTAAATTTGCTTCAAGATGCTCTTCCTAGATCTGTAAGTTGCATTTATCTGATCAAGATCTTTTTTTTTTTTTTTTTTTTGTAGAGACAGAGTCTCACTTTATCGCCCTAGGTAGAGTGCCGTGGCATCACACTGCTCACAGCAACCTC
>CAUYON010062780.1:0-134571 GCA_963573935.1 Arctocebus calabarensis | reverse complement strand
GTACTACAGGCACCCACCACAACGCCCGGCCATTTTTGGGGGGAGTTGCAGCCGTCATTGTTGTTTGGCAGGCCTGGGCTGAATTTGAACCCGCCAACTCTCATGTACATGGCTGGCACCTTAGCCCGTTGAGCCACAGGCGCTGAGCCAATTAGAATTATTCTTAAGAGTTGTTTTTTAGGCCAGGCACAGTGTTCACACCTGTAATCCTAGCACTCTCGGAGGCTGAGGTGAGTAGACTGCTTGAGCTCACCAGTTCAAGACCAGCCTGAGCAAAAGCAAGACCCCAACTCTACTAAAAATAGAAAAGCTGAGGCAAGAGGATTGCTTGAGCCCAAGAGTTGGGTGTTACTGTGAGCTATGACACGACAGCACTCTATCCAGGGCAACAGCTTGAGACTCTGTCTCAAAAGGCTGAGGTGGGTGGATTGCCTGTGAGACAGGGTGTTACTCTGCCACCCTCGGTGGAGTACCCTGATATCATTGCTGACAGGAACCTCAAACTCTTGGGCTCAAAGCAATTCTCCTGCCTCAGCCTCCCTTGGAGCTCGGACTACAGGTGCCAGCCACAATGCCCCACTATTTTTTTTTTAACTAGAGACAGAGTCTTGCTCTTCCTCAGACTGTTTTGAACTCCTGAGCTCAGGCAATCCACCTGCCTCTGCCTTCCAGAGTGCTAGGATTACAGGCATGAGCCACTACACCTGGCTAGAGTTTTTAACACTACATATTTCAAACATAAAATAGAAAAAATCAAATATCAACTATTTGAAATCATATGTTATTAGCAAAAATAATGGGGAATTTCCTACTGACAGGAAAGTAAGATACGTTAGAAATAACAATGCTGGCTCTGTGCCTGTGGCTCAACGGGCTAAGGCGCCAGCCACATACACCTGAGCTGGCGGGTTCGAATCCAGCCTGGGCCCGCCAAAGAACAATGATGGCTGCAACCAAAAAATGGCCGGGCGTTGCGGCGGGCGCCTGTAGTCCCAGCTACTTGGGAGGCAGAGGTAAGAGACTCACTTGAGCCCAGGAATTGGAGGTTGCTGAGAGCTGTGATGTCATGGCCCTCTACCCAGGGTGACAGCTTGAGGCTCTGTCTCAAAAAACAAACAAACAAACAAACAAACAATTATGCTATCACTGACACTTCCTAAACAAATATATATATATGTGTGTGTATGTATACATATAATATTTTTTTTTGTGCTGGAAGAAAAAAGAAACTTTCAGGGTAGCGCCTGTGGCTCAGTGGGTAGGGTGCCAGCCCCATTTATCAAGGGTGGCAGTTTCAAACCCAGCCCCAGCCGAACTGCAACAACAACAAAAATAGCCGGGCATTGTGGCGGGTGCCTGTAGTCCCAGCTACTCAGAGGCTAAGGCAAGAAAATCGCCTAAGCCCAGGTATTGGAGGTTGCTGTGAGTTGTATGATGCCACGGCACTCTACTAAGGGTGATAGAGTGAGACTCTGTCTCTACAAAAAAAAAAAAAAAAAAGAAAGAAAAAGAAAAGAAAAGAAAAAAGAATCTTTCAAAGTTAATGATTAAATAGCTATTATATATATACATGTATTAAATGACTACTACATATATATGTATATTAAGTAACTACTATACATTGGCCCATATGCCAGGCATGATACCAACCTTTCCTGACCCTCAAGTTTTTATCCCAAAAGACAAATAACTTGCCAGACTAACAGAACCAAGTTGGCCAAGTCAGAATTTCAATCTAGGTATTCCTGAATCGAACATATATGCTTTTCTTTTCTTTTCTTTTTTTTTTTTGAGACAGAGCCTCAAGCTATCCCCCTGGATAGAGTGCTGTGGCATCACAGCTCACAGCAACCTCTAATTCCTGGGCTCAAGCGAGTCTCCTGCCTGTGCCTCCCAAGTAGCTGGGACCACAGGTGCCTGCCACAACACCTGGCCATTTTTTGGTTGTAGCCGTCGTTGTTGTTTGGCAGGCCCGGCCTGGATTCGAACCCGCCAGCTCAGGTGTACGTGGTTGGCGCCCTAGCCCGTTGAGCCACAGGTGCCGAGCCAACATATGTGCTCTTAACTACAGCTATCCTTCCCTTAACAATCCTTTTCTTAGGCTGGGCATGGTGGCTCATACCTGTAATCCCAGCACTCTGGGAAGTTGGTGGGTGGAATGCCTGAGCCCAGGAGTTCCAGACCAGCCTGAACAAAAGTGAGACTCCATCTCTAAAAATAGCCCAGTGTTGTGGCAGGCACTGATAGTCCCAGCTAGCTACTTGGGAGGCTGAGGCGAATCAAATCACTTCAGACCAAGAGTTTGAGGTTGCTGCAAGCTATGACTCCATGGGACTCTACCAAGGACAACAAAGTGAGACTGTCTTAAAAAAATAATAATTATTATTTTCTTACATACATTTCCATAAAGCAAATATAACATTATACAGAAATAATGTTTAAATATAAAAATCTCACATAAACATTTTCCATTTATCACTCAACCTCATTACACCCCCAAATTGTCATTAGTACACTACTTATATAACACAGGAACACAGGATTTCATTGTTAAACAGAGCTGAGCTTAGCTGTAAATGCAATCATGATGACAATAAAAGGTTCAATCTGTAAATTCACTACTTGATGATCCAGAGAAAGTGAAAAGATATAAAAATTCACTGAACCAGAAACCACAAATGTGGATTCTGGCCCCCAAACTACCTCTAACCATCTTTGAGGTCTTAAGCACGTCTTTTAAAATTTCTCATTCTTTTTTGTCTGCAATGCCAGAATGTTGTAAGGATCAAATAGGACAGGATAAAATTATTTTGAAAGCACCAATTTGCTACACAAATAGGATACTGTCACCCCTGATAGATCTGAGGGCTGGGGAGAAAATGTTCAGATGTGGCAGTATAAACATGTTTGTACAACATCCAACTTCATTATTAGAAAAGTCTCTCCAAAATAGCAAGACCTAAGTTCTTTCCACTTAGAAGCTAGATAAAATTGACCAATCTGGACCTATTTCTTCATTTGTAAAGTGAGATAGATAATTCTAAGTATATCATATTATCGTAGTACTTGGCTTGCAAACAATTTATATTCCCTTTTTACCTTTGGAGATATTAGGTCTATTGTTAACAAGGGGTGTGTACCTACACACAAATAATGGGTGACACATTAATTATACATTATTAATAGGCCTTGATTACTAGTAATTAAATCTTGATTAACAAAGTTTTCTATGACACTGATATTTTAAAATATTTCTTTAAATAATGTCACATCTAACAGTTCAATAAGTAATTTGCAATTTAAGACTAAACAATAGCTAAAATTTAACAATGTGGGGGAGGATGGGGCAGAGGGAGGGTAATTGGTGGGGCCACATCTACGATGCATCTTAGAAGGGTACAGGCGAACCTTACTAAATGCAGAATACAAATGTCTTCATATAATAACTGAGAAAATGCCAGGAAGGCTATGTTAATCAGTTTGATGAAAATAGTTAAGATTGTATATGAAACCAGCACATTGTACACCTTGATTGCACTATTGTACACAGCTATGATTTAATGATAAAGATAATAAAAAAAAAAGTTAAAAAAAATTCCCCCAGAAACGCTGGAAAGGAATTCCCATTTGGAAACCCTCATCAGAGAGAGTGAGTATGTGGAGAGGAATTGGGGAGTTCTCTTACTAAAATACAGAACAGAATGGACACTGGGAGGATTCTCTGCTTGGGATGAGCTACATAATTTGTGGGTTCAGCTCAAAATGAAAATGTAGGGGGTCCACTGTTAAAAAATTATTAAGAATTTCAAGATGGTAGCCATGCAGTGTTAAATAAAGTGTATGGCCCTTCTAAGCTGGGGCCCTGTAAAACTGCATACACCCCCTGACCCATGAAGCTGGCCCTATCTCTGCTACATCTCATTTAGAAATTGTAATATCATTTTTAATGGCTGCATAGCATTCCACTGTGTGGCTTCAGCATAATTTATATAATTATTTCTGTGCTCTTAGAAATTTTGATAACTTTTAACTCAACAATCTTTTCCACCAGTTTCACTTATCACCCTATTCTTGAGATTGGTTTTATCTCAGGGTATGTATGAAATTTTGGGGTTTTCTCCTTAAGATGTAGAGGCTTAGCTTTGATACCCTTTAGGAGTTGAGACCTGTCACCTCCATGTTTAAATGTGAGTTCAGGCAAGACAAGCAGAAGCCAGGCCCACGTGGGAACTCCAAGAGGAAGGCAGCAAGGTCATGAGCAGTGCCAAAGGCAGGTCAAGCCGAGGCTGGGGAATGCACCAGGAAGGGCAGGGCAGCAACAAGGGACATGTGGCCCTGTCTTTCTCCAAGTGAAGCTCCCCAGGGTGGTCTTGCTCAGACAAGGGCAGCTGTTACCTTTGGTTTAGGGCAACCTAGTTCTTCAGAGCGTATCCCTGAGCCGATCTCTCTGATTGCAAGGATCTTTCACCTGTTCAGGCCATTTCTGGGCATGTTGGATGCCTGTCTCACGTACAAACTCTGGGCAGACTGGGAACTTGTCATTAGGGGCTGGGAGAGGAGGGCATGGGCTGGAAGGCCTCTTCTTCCAGGTCTCCAGAATCTCTGCCTACCTCTGTGTGATGTTCAGCCTAAGATATTTTATTCAGAGCAAATGAATGTGCCTTCTTTATGCTGACCCATTTAGCAAGAACCGATCCGTATGACAACAGGGGAGGACTGGGAGAAACATGTGGTATAATTTTCCCTGGCACCAGAGACATCTCTGACGCTGCAACTTATAACCTAAATGATCTTAGGTGATACACTTAGCTTTTTGTGTGCCTCTGCTTCCTCGTCTGTACCGTGGGACTGTGGCCTGTTTATTTCAGGGGTCGACACACTTTTCTGGTAAAGCTCTATCAAATATATATTTTAGAAATTGCAGGCCATAGGGGTTTTGTCACAACTACTCAACTCTGCCATTGTACATTAAAAGCAGCCATAGTTGATATACATGTAAATGAATGGTGGTGACTGTTCCATTAAAACTGGATTTACATCAGGTAGCTGACCAGTTTGCCATCCCCACGCCTATTTCATAGGACTGTTGTAAGAATTAAATGAGATACGCATGTAAAACGCTGACTACTTCTCTCCGTACTGGGAGTCATTTTCATGAGAAGCAGGAGTAGCCTGAGACAAGAGAGTTGTTTGCAACTTCTCAGGCTGCCAGGACTGGTTCTTCATTGTTTGATGCCAAAGGTTCGTCCCCATCTGCTTTTTCTGTCTGGGAGACCCAGCACAAATAAATAAATAAATAAATAAATATCATGGCATTCTTTGAAACAGACATAATCACACACTTCTCTTCTATATTAGTCACTCTGTGTAATGAGCCCTTTCCAAAATGTATTGACAGTGATGTAGCTATGACCATGAAAAAAGTCTCTGAGAATTTTCCAGCTCCTTTTTTTCATACTGTGTGTGCTTTCATTCATTCTTTAAAAAAAAAACTATTGCAATAAGAACACGAGATCTACATTCTCGGATTTTTAAGTGTACAATACAGCTTGTTATCTCTAGGCCTAAAGGAGCACAATGGAGCTCTAGAATTTACCTTGCATAACTGAAATTTTATTCCTGTTCACAACAGACTCCACTTCCCCCTCTTCTCAGCTTCTGGCAACCACAATGCTATTGTTCGCTTCCATGAATTTGACTATTTCAGATAACTCTGTATGTTCTGGGAAGAACGTCTCTTCTGTTCAAGTTGTTAGTTTGGTCCTCCAAGGGGAAGAATTGGGTAGGATTCTCTCCAGTCTAAGACCCCCTCAGTGAGCTGAAAAAAGTTGGAGGCAGCTCAGACTCAAGGCATCTCCAGGGCCTAAGCAGAAATTAGTTCCTGAGACTGTTTTTCATCATAGAATCTCCTACAGAGCATTTTTAAGATGGGGATTCTGAATCTGGTCTCACGTAGGACCTACGAATCTGTCATTGTCTAAAAAGTTCCCAAGTGATTCCGATCCTCAGCCAAGTTGCGCGCTTAGCCCTGGGCCAGCCTCCCACCTGCACTTAGCTCCCCTGTCATGGTTCCCAAATCCCATTCTCCAAAACCCCAAGCCCCCAATCGCCTGGCTGGCCTCTTTTCTTTGTCCACTGTATGTTAGCCAGAAGGCAGAGGTGTGGAAGGCATCTTACCACCTGCAGCAATGGCTTTGCACTCCAAGAAGGAAATAGGAATGCCAGGACTGGCGCTCAGTGTTTCCAAGTCAGCGCCGAAGGCTTATATGCCGGTGCATGGGAAAGCCATTGATTTTTCTCGAGATAATAACTACAGTGTATTTGTTCAGTATCTTTCAGAACCAAAGCCTTGTCTGATTTTATTTTTGTTTTGTTTTTTGTCTGAGAAGAAAAAGCTTGACTGACTAAAGCAAACCTCAGTGTTTTGTTGTTCAGTGGCTCTGGGGGTCAAGTTGTTCTTATCCCTCTGTCTAATGCATTGATTCCTCAACAGATATTTAATGAGCACCTACTGTGTGTCACTGTGGCCTATGGAGGGCTTTGGGAAAATCATGAAGCCTGGTGGGTTTGGAGACGGCAGCCTGGCTCCTGGAGCTCACAATTCCCCACTAAGGGCCTCTGAGTTCTGATCTTGTCAAACACCAAGAAACAAATCCCGGACAAAGTACTTTAAGGCAACTCGGACCAGGCTTGGCACCTGTAGTTCAGTGGGCAGGGCGTCAGCCACATACCCTGAAGTTGGTCGGTTTGAGCCTGGCCAGGGCCTACTAACCAACAATGACAACTGCAACCAAAAAAAAAAAAACGGCAGCACCTGTGGTTCAGAGGAGTAGGGTGCTGGTCCTATATACCAGAGGTGGCAGGTTCAAACCCAGCCCTGGCCAAAAACTGAAAAAAAATAAAATAAAATAAAATAGCTGGGTGTTTTGGCAGGCACCTATAGTCTGAGCTACTTGGGAGACTGTGGCCCAGGAGTTTGAGGTTGCTGTGAGCTGTGATGCCACAGCTCTACTGAGGGCAACATAGTAACACTCTGTCTCAAAAAAAAGAAAAGAAAACTTGAACCGAATGCTCTGCAAATCAGGTTTGTTGTCGGGCCTTAATGTCTCATTTCTTGTACCTAATTCTTGCCCCATTTCCAGCAAGAAAGTCTTTTGCACTTTCGTTTATCATGCGCCAGCCAGCTGTATAACATTGCTTTCCACCTGCTGTTCAATTTGATCCTCCCACAACCACAGCAAGGAAAAACCATGTGGAAAAGGGAAAAACAGAGGAGGAAGTTAAGCTTTGAGATTCTCTCCCTGGGCGTGGAAGCCAGGTGGCCTGACACCACGGCTAGCACCCACAGCCCAGGGCTAACTGAGCTCCCGACGTATGCCATGGCTTTTGTAAGTGTGTCCCACTGTCCTGCAGTTCAGATCTCATCTGCTCCTTTAGGCCCTTGACCCTGGCCTATAAAACTCAGATCTCCTCTCACCGTGATGCATCTGGTGGTGGGAAATGGTATATTGGTGTCCAGAAGGACAGGCTGTGCAGCTAGAAAACCACTCCTTTCCCTTCAGGGCATCTGTCCTTCTGGGGAATCACTAAATCCTACTAAGCTGCTACTTGTCAAAGCATGGTCCCAGCACCAGCAGCATCCGCACCACCTAGGAGCTTATTAGCAATGTAAATTCTTGGGCCCTGCCCTAGACCAACTGAACCAGAATCTCTCAGGATAGGCTCAGGAATTGTGCTTCGGTGAGTTCTCTGGGCATACTAAAGATTGAGAACCACCGGCCTGGATTTGATGCTCAAGATAATCATAATAACAGCACACTAATGTGTACTGATCATAGACTATGGAGATATTCTGACCGAAAAAACTACAAAAGGCAATGAGGGGGGTACTTGTGTGTTCCAAAATTTGTAAACATTGTATAGTCATGTTGCTTTCTTAGAAATCCACAAAGATACCAGCAGACTCAAGACCAGGAAGAATCCTACAGGAGAAACACCTGTTCAACTTTGCTTCACCAGCCTCTCCTCAACTCATGCTTAATTTTAATCATTAACCTTTTCTTTTGCCAAATGCCTATTGATATCCAGAGGAACTAGTAATGGATAACATACTTTGAGAAGTGTTGATCACTATGACCGAGTTGACCCTAACTTTGAGCATGTGTCATCAGCATTAAATCTCCAAAAGCCAGATCAGAACTAGAAGAATATCATGCAGAATGTTTAAATCACTTGGGTCCACAGATGAACAAATCCTATGTTGCCCAACTCCAAGGGACATCCCTATGTTGTGAACAGGAACCCCTGGAATTGGATGACCCTCCAGCCTGGACCTGTCCGCAAATATTGAATTCATCAAAGGCTGAAGAACTCAAAAGTTTCCATCCATGAGCAATAATTTCGAATCTAGGGGTTTGAGGCTTCTAGGGAGAGGGTTTCGAAGCTCTTTTAACAGCTTGGAAAATATTTCAGGATGAACTTCACCAATTGTAACTACGCCGATAAACAGAATTATGTTGGATACAGTCATATTTCTGCTCCTTTGAGCCTGGTTTATTTTACATTTTGAAAGCATTTGATGAGAACCCTTTGCATTTAGGTAACATCTTTTATCCCCAAGTCTCATGGATATACTAGAGAGATGATTGGCAAGAAAATTCCCCAACGTGGAGGGCCCTCCCTTTAGTGGGATGGTAAGTTTCTAACAGAAGCAGAGAATTTGCTGACATGGAAGTCACTGGCTAACTATTGAAGATGGTATCAAAGCTAATTAGCAGATAGAAGAGCCAGCCTGGACCACCTGACTGTGGGCTTCACATTGCCGTGAATTAATTTAAGAAAAATAAAAGGAATAGTTATTTCTTGTTCTCTTTGTGGTGCCCTAAGAACTGCACATTTAATCACGAGATGCTTGTTACTCCCTAGGTCCCAGTCATGCCTGAGAAGTGCCCCACTTCTTACTTTGCATTGGATGCTGGTTCCAAGTTCAGCAGGGAACCAGAAGTGTTGGACACACATAAAAGTTGGGCATAGGGAGAAGGTGAGAAGGGCCAGCTTTGAGTTCCCTTCCACATGGCAGGTTACTTCTTTTTCTCTTATTTTCAAATAAAGTTTATTATTTTCTCCTTTCTGAGAAAGAATGCATTCTTATAATAGCACATTTGGCAAAAATAGAAATGGAAGAAGCCAAGAGGCACCCATCATACAAAGAGAACTGCTATTAACAACTTGGTGAATTTCCCTCCAGTCTTTTTTCTATGCATTTTAAAAACAGAATTGTGATCATACTATATGTGCCATCCTGATTCCAGGATCTTATAGTACAATGTAGACAAATGCCCATGGTTTGTTCAAGGCTGATAGTAACAAATGAGACCACACACACTCGAAGGCAAGGCCAGGGTCTATTCTTGCCCCTGGTACTGACGCAGGGACCTAGTGCACAACCTGACACATAGTAAATGTTGTTGAACAAAGTTACAATGGACAATATGTCACCAAGTGAATATGCCAGAACTCATGTAATCTACCCTTTTATGCATAAGTGAAAGGTGCTTCCAAATGTTCGTCATGGTAGGGAATGCTACAATTCTGTTATGCGTATTTTCTTTTCCTTTTTTGATTATTGAACATAACAGATACTATCAGCATTTCAGCCATTCTCCCTCATCTTTTCTCAGGGGCACCTCCAGACAGTTCTTGGATAGTCTGATGACTTCTTGTCTCACTTGTTTGAGCTTGGTCTCTGACCATGGATACATGCTTGGTCTACGTATGCACAGAATAGCAGGAAAATGACAGACACCCTCAGCCTGTGGGGATATGAGTTGATGAATAAATGTCCCAGCTTCCTTTCTCTTCTGGGTGACAATTGTAAGGTGTGTTCAACACAGTCTATCAGATGGTTTTAGGAGGATCAAGTTTCAGCCACCCATAGTGTCCAATCATTAGCGTACTCACCACATTGACTTCCCCCTCATCCTTCCTTCTTAGGTTCCCCACTCCCTTATCATGCTTCCAGAGGTCACCTCCCAAAGAAACTGCCCACACCAAACCCTTGTCTCAGGCTCTGCTTCTGGGCAGCCCCAAACTAAATCTTTAACTTTTGATGGAGTCACAGAAGCAGAATTACTTAAAGATTCAGGATATATGTTGATTAGCAAATGACTTCCATATGATGGTTGTTAGAGCTTTTTTCCCAAGCCTTAATTTTACTCTAAGAATCTGGACCCTGACCTGGATACTTAGGAAAAGGAAGAAAAGAAGTCAAAGCTCTCACCTGCCAGGTGTGCGTTGCAGGCTCCTTAAGCAGTTTCGTTTGAGTTTGTTCTTTTCTTGCTCACTTTTCTCTGTTGTTTGCCTTGCTTTGTTTTCTTCCCTGTTCCTGGACAGAGGCCAGTTGTTATAGAATTTTCTCTTTTGTCTCTACAAATAGAAAGGGAGGGGGCATTGAATGCGGCAGAGAAAAGAACCTTGGAGGAAGAACGAAATGAGTGAGTGGTTGCTCTGGAATATTTCAGCCTTGAGTCTCTGTAACAACCAGAGTTTGGTATTTTCAGGGAAAAGGTAAAGATAATCAACTGTGCTATAAACAGGTTTTTGTCATCATTAAACCCTTGCAATCTGTGAGGAGTGGGCAGAGTCGTGTTCCAAAATAAAGTTGCATGTTTGGGGATCGATTGTCATAGTGACCTAGAAAGCATGGTTTCCCTGGGGAAACATAGGAATCAAATTTCCTCAGCCTTACCACTGAGGCCCTGGTTGCAGATAGAAAAAGGACGGAGCCTGTATTTCTCAAAGTGAGGGTCAAATCACTCTCTATTGCTCAAGATTGCTTGAACATTCCAAGAAAACATCTTTGCTATATGGACACAGAAGGCAGAAATTTGAGCAGTCACACCTCTTGTGTCCAGGTGAGAAATCTGGTTTTTGCACATTATGTGTGATGGAAATTTTTTCTTTTTGTTTTTCTTGTTTACAGAATAAAGAGAAGAATGCCTTGGCCAGTGTCAGTTTATTTATTTTTTTTTTTGCAGTTTTGGCTGGGGCTGGGTTTGAACCCGCCACCTCTGGCATATGGGGCCGGCTCCCTACTCCTTGAGCCACAGGTGCCGCCCATCCCAGTGTCAGTTTAAAGGCTGTTATTAAATTAGACGTATTTTCCCTCCAACCAGAAAATATCATTTGTTCCCCAACATCCTAGGTCCATACAACTTTTTAAAAAATTTCCCAAGCTCCGCCCCCTTCTTGAGAATTCTAACTAACTCATAAATCCACGGTGAGGGGAGAGAAACCACACAGTACCCACAGACTTGGTGCCTGGCTGCCTGGGGCCAAGCCCTGCAGCACAGTTCTCCTTTGAGCTAGTGTTGGAGCACCAGGTGCTGTGTGGCTTCATGTTTACCAGTTCCTTCCTTTGCCTTCTTGGACACACAGCTAGGCAGCACATACCAGCCTGTGGTCAGATGGGGACACGTGACTGGCAGAAGGGAGACTGGATGACTTTCAGGCCCAGCCCCTGGCTCTTGTGTACCCCTTCACACTTTGTCTTTCTGCCATTCTTGCAACTGGACGTGCAGAACTCCAGGTCTCCACAGCATGAGGACTGGTCCCTGAGTCCAGGCATGGGGATAACCTGCCCAGGGGAATTCTGGCCAGGAACATCAAAATGGGACATCACGTGGATGAGAAATGGTCCTTCGTTATGCTAAGCCATTGACTTTTGGAGCTGTTTGTTGTTGCAGCTAATCTACCCTAATACATCCTGCCAGGAGTGGTTGCTTCTTGGCACATGTATTAGTTCATCTGGTGGCAGAGCCAATTACTCTGCCCCAAGCCCACTAAGGTTATTCATACGAAAGATCTTTCAATCACAAAACAGTTAGAAGGATGTATGAAAAGCATGTGATCAAAGCCTGTCCTCCATACCAGGGGAGCACAGGTTAGGGTTAGGGTTCCAGCTCAGTGATGAGTTGGTGGGATGAGAGGCCAAGGGGACTGAAGATAGCAGTGAATTGCACTCAGGCGTGTAAACCACAGACCACCGGACCGGCTCTCTGCCTGTCTTTGTACTCACAGGAGCATCGTCTGTGTCCAAGAGCAACTCAGATGTGATTGAAATCTACACTGCAACCCCTTTAGATACCACATTACCATGCAAAGCACAACTTCTTCCCTAGCACTCTGACATTGGTCACACTCAAGGAGGCTTCCCAAGCCTCTTTCCTCTCCTATGCCACCCCTCCCACCAACACCTCTCCTTCAACCCATCGAACTATCTAACCTTCCCTGTCTCTCCCAGCCTTTTCGGAGCAGCTCTTTTCTCTCAGACAGTAACTCTCCGCCTTCTCCTCTGCAAAGCAAGCTGGGCTTTCTGGCCTGCCTGGCCTCAGCCTTTCCTGCTCCTGGCATTCCAACATGGACTTGGTGGGACAGTGTAATTGGCTCTGCCACCAGGTGAACTAATACATGTGCCAAGAGGCAACCACTCCTTGTAGGATGTGTTAGCATGGATTAGCTGCAACAGTCCATGTGCTCAACTGATGAGTTAATCATGACCAAGGAAGGTCCAAAACCCAGAAACAGATTCTTCCAAGGGGTGATGATAAGGAACTGCCTATAAATACTTACGCATTATTGCTACTTTTGTTTTTGATCATGAATAGATTGTCAACTCCATTATCTGTAAGTTAGGTGATATTGGGGAAATTCTGAAACAGCCCTCAGCCTCCATTTCCTACCCTCATCAAAGGAGTTTGTAGAACATCTCGGGGTTCTGGTGGGGAGTAACAAGATGTGGGATGTGAGAGCTGTGTGCGTATCACCATAGTTAGCGACGTTGTCTGTTCTGCCCTCTCTGAACTTGCTACTCCTGTGCTCTGTGTGAGGAGAATCAGAGGTCAGGTCCAGCCCAGTGGCACAAAGGCAAACTGAGGCCCTACCTGTTAGCAGTGTCCGGTTTTGTTGCCAGCTGCCCTGGATCTCAGCCCTGAGTTTCCCAGTCAACTTTCAAGTGACCTTGAAGGAAGAAGTGTGTTTCCAGGCCTCCAGCCGTGCGTTTCCACCACGGGGGAAACATGCCCACTCCTCATCCCCAGGGTGGGTTGTGAAGGTTAATGAATTGGTATTTGTGAAGCGCTTTGAGATCTGTGGATGAAAGGCCCTATGAAGTCAAAAGCGTTGGGATGATTATGAAATTGCCTTGCCTGAGGTCAGACAGCACAGGACTAGGGAGCTAGAAAGGGAAGACGCGCTCCCTTTCTTCCATTCCCCTGCTGGAACAACTAAGACCGGCACCTGTTCTTGTTAAGATGGGCTGTCCCTCTGTGGGCGGATGTCCTCG
Source organism: Arctocebus calabarensis (assembly GCA_963573935.1). Classification (NCBI taxonomy): domain Eukaryota; kingdom Metazoa; phylum Chordata; class Mammalia; order Primates; family Lorisidae; genus Arctocebus; species Arctocebus calabarensis. The sequence goes on along the minus strand of CAUYON010062780.1, from coordinate 121,229 downwards.
GGCCTTCACATCCTGTCTCCTTCATCCACCACCCTGGTCGGGACCAGGAGCCTACTCCTTACCAGCCTGCTCATTGGAATGCCAGACAGCTGCCGGGCTCCTGGGGAGAGCTCTGGTTTGCAGGGATTTTAAAAGCTCAGGGGCAGACATTCACACTTGACCCTGAGACCCTTCTGGAGAAAGAAGGGGGCAGAAGAAGGGTTTGTCTTGTGCCAACCAGACACCCCAATGAAGGAAAAGCTCTGCTCTGGCTAAATTTGGGGGTTAAACCAGCTAGCTGTTCCCCATATCTCATTTTCTTTTCTTTCGTTTTTCTCCTTTTCTTTTCCATTCAACTAGCCTTGCAGTTGCAATATTTGTTTTACAAACATCGCCTCCATATCTTTGTTTTTGCCTTCCCCTGAGTTGGCTGTTGTATAGGTAACTCATTGCAATTCAGACACATGTCACTTTCGAATGTCAGTGTGGCAACAGCCACACTGATTAGTTAAGAGGAAGAAAAAAAAATACAGTGCCATATAAATAAAAAATTAGAGACTGTCACATTGTTTCAAAAGGGGCCACCTCCCAATGCCAGATCTCAGCCAAGCAGCATCCCTTCTGTTTCCTGGGTATCCCAGCTAAGGGGAACGCTTATAATGTCTTGTTTTTAGTGATTAAGTGGTTAATGATTTAATGAACTAAAAAAAAATCTCATTTGTTGCTTCCCTTGGACTTGGAAAAAACCTCAAAGAGCTGATTTTCTGTGTACCTCAGTCCAATATTGCTACCTGCTGGGATACGAACACAGTCTCTAAATAAATTGCTAGTGGCCTTAGGCGGTGGAAGAGTCTCCCTTTGATCCTGCTCGCGCGGATGAAGTCAAATGTTCAATCAATCAATCACGTTCATAACTTGCAGCTACAATCGGGCTGACAACAGCCTATTATTTATTTTTAAAATCATATATTTCATTATTGCAAAACACACAGGCTCTCACGAGGGGGAAAAGACTAAATTATTGATAAGCCATATAGATGACGGAGTTTGTTGTTTTTGACATGCTTGTCACTAACTATTGTCAGGAAGAATTTACTAAGATGTAGAGTCAGGAAAGTTGGCCAGGAGTGGATGTCGCGCCAAAGCAGAGATGGGGGGAGGAGACTCTAATGGCCTCTCTCTCTTATTGAATTCTTGCTTAGAGAGCAGCTGAAGGCAGAACAGGTTTCTCTTGCAAAGCAAGACTTGAAAAGCCCCCAGTTTGATTGCTACAGAGCAGGAGATTTGGTTCTCAAAATAGCTATGCATTTGGGAAATAAATTTTTGCTGGTGTCTGTACATTCCTGGAAATAACAATCGTAACTCTCCAGAAATCCCACATGGACTAGAGCCAGGCATATTTATTCAATATTGTGTGTTGGGGGTGGGGGAGGTGAAGTGCAGATGCAGCCTGGAGAAGCAGGCGTGGAGGGGGCCAGCTTGGAGGTGGGAAAAAGGCGGCCCTCTGCTGCAACCCCATTCAGGGTTGCTAGGTTGGCAGCGCATTGGCCATGGAGGCGTCCTCCCTCTGGACCTGAGATTGAACTTCTCTAATGTGCTTCGGAGAAGGAAGAGCAGTCGGAAAAATGCTGACCATCCCTTTCCACGTGCTTCTCTGTCTCCTGTTTTCTGGGTCACCAACTGAGGAGGTCATGGCAAGCTGAGATCGTGAAGCTGCCACTGACCCCCTGGCCCCTATCTGAACAGTGAGGAGTTGGACTGGAAAATCTCCCAGGCCCAGTATTGTCACCTGGCTGTCACCTCCACGAAAAAGAGGATGTTGCTTATGGATTTGTTGGACGATAGAGCCCCCTGGGCTGAGAAAAGGGAAGATGTTTTATGAAATGTTCACTCATACAGATCAAATCCTATTAGAATAATATCATTACAGTGGAAAAAATATATATATCATTACAGTGGAACAAAAACAGCCGTGGAACTAAAGATCTCTATCATCCACCTGGTTTGACCCTGCCTGGAATACAAGTACAATGTCAGGAAAGTCGAGGCTCCTCTGGAAGTGCAGTGGAATTTGACTTGTTCTCCTAAATTACTCGCTAATTACAAGATGATCTTCCATTCGCTAGGATGGGGAGAGACAGTGCTATGTGTGTGCCCTGGAAGTAAAAATCTCTCCAGGCCAAACAACCCTTCAGAATTCATCTGTCCCTCTATTCCATAGATGAGAAAATTAAGAGTAAGAGACATTGGAATCAGACAGGCAGTTAGTGGCAGATCCGGGACCAGCTCCCACCACCACCCCTGCCCCAGGTGAACCGAGAAACCATTGCCAGGGAAAGAGGTGACCTACTCCCACCCATCAAGTGCCCCCTTCTAGCACGTTGTACCTTTGGGGTCACATTCCACACTCATTCTTTTGGTTTTAAGGCACTAAACTCCAGTTAGAACCCAAGCAACCAGAAAGCTTACTTAATCACAGGTGCTGACCCCTAAATGAGTAGTCAAGGTCATTACAGGACTAGGACTTGGCAGTAACTGGTGAGTCTATGAGACGCCGTGGAATTGATCTTCGGGGAGTCAGAGCTCTTCCTTACAGCTTGCTGCTGCCACTGCCGTGGTGTGGTGGACGTGGCTGACTCGGCCCCTTAGGAGTTGGGGTCCACAAGGTGAGGCGTGGTCGTGACAAGGGCTCTCTCCTTGACAAATTTCAGCCAGGCTCCTCTGAGCCCCCCGTCCCCAAGGGGCCTGCACAGCCCAGGATTAGGGACATCCTGCTAAGTCAGTTCATCTTGGACATCTGACCGCCCTGCCTGCCTTCAGCCAACAAATCTTAGTAACTTTCCATCCCTGGCTTCCCCCCCAGCCACCCCAGTCCTGCTCATTGGCTCTAAGTCCCCACTCGTTTTCACTGTGTTGGGAACAGCCTCCACCTCCACGCTGCAGTGTCTCTGTAACGGTTCCTGAATGAAATCTGTTTTTACCGCTTTAACTACTGCCCAGCTCGGGTTCTCTTTAACAGTCTACCAGTGCTTCGAGTCAACTTCCATCTCCAAAATTCTACATACAAATTCCATATAAAACCATACCGAGCAACATTTTCCTTCTAATTTATTTTTTGAACCATTTGCCACCTGTGTTGGTGCATATGGAAACTGAGTCAACCCAAGCCATTCAGGCATCACACTAATCTTTACCATCTTCCTGATCTGGTAGAAACAACTCCTCCTTGGAACAAAGAAACCTGGCTTCTTAGTCCTGGCTTTGCCGAGCTTGGGTGAGGTGCTGGAATCTCTCTGCACCTCAGTTTTCTCCTCTGCTAAATGGGGATGTTGTCTGTTCTTCTCCCTCCCCAGCTGAGGCAGGCAGGTATGAGGATCTAAATCCATTATGTAAGGGAAAGGAGGGACTATGGGGCTTCAGTGCACCCCAGATGCAGAGAAGGAGCGTTAGCTGGTGGTGGGGATTCACTATAGATGAGAGGCTGCCGCAAATACAAGGCTCTGTTTTTAATCACCTTCAGATGCTGATCTATACAAATAGGCCTGTTATGCTTCTTTGGGAGTGGGTAGGAGAAAGGGATGGAGTGGGACTCATTAACTTCCTGGCAATGCTTTTTAGTGGTAGTTTCAAGGAAAACCTTTCAGCAGGAAACAGCTGCCTCTGCACACAGCTGCAGCAGGAGAGCTGCCCGTCTTCGTCCTTCTTTGCTTTCTGGGTTGGAAGGTGCATTTGTCCACCACTGCACATGGCCGCCCTCCCTTGGTGGTGCCCACAAACACGGCCGTCTTTCCCTCTGCCTGGCTTTTTTCCTTCTGAAGCTTGTTTGCTGCACACGTTGGTGGGAGTCACCACCTCAAGAAGGACCATAATACCTGTGTGGTATTGGCTTCAGGGAGGCCAGACAGCCGGCTTTTTACCCCCCAGCGAGATAAGACTCTATTCAGTGTGATTTTATTAATAGTCTGTCTCCCAGCCTCAGACTCCTTGGGAGCCCTCCGTGATCAGTCGGTTGTATGATTCTAATGGGCACTAATTATACCTGGAAGCTAAGGTATGGGAGGCCTTCACTTACAAAGCCCTTGGTGATAAGGATTTGGGTAAACACAATGAGCCGAAAATGACTTCATCTTTCCAAAGGGACAAAGGAATTACGTCTTGAAAAACGAACAACTTAGGGAGACGGTTAAACAGAGGAAGGAGAAATGAAACAGAAATGCTCCCAGCGTTTTAGCAGTTGGGGAGAATATTTGGATTAACCCTGTGTGGACTCATGGTGGACTCACTTGAGTCATCAGCCGTCCCATATGGAGGCCGGCAACGCTCAGATGTCACAGTGACTCCCCAGATGAAGGGAAGTCTCAAGCGCAAAAGCCAGATTTGAGGCCCTTCTTTCTAGACCCCAAATATGTACGCTGAAGCCAAGAAACTGCCCCCAACCTACACCCAGATAAGGAATCCCTTTGGAAGCCTTTTTTTCTTCCAAATGACTCAGTGGCACGGGTGCCCCAGAGTACGGGGCTGCTTTGCAGCCTTTAGCTTTTCTCCCTGGGATTCGTCACCCAGGAGTACAGTAGGGCCAGGAAGACTGGATAATAATGTGCTTAAGAGGCAGCTTGTGCACCAGGGGTGACAAAGGCCACACAAGCACTGAAGGAACTTCTGAAAGGAGGGGCACCTAGGAAGCCACACAGGGGAGGGAGGGTCGGTGGGCTCCAGAGGAGAGCTGATGGCAGCGTTTGGCACATGGGGCTGGACTTTTCATTGATTTCCTTCCTCGTGCCTGTCTTGCTTCCTCTTGACTTTGGAATGACCCCATCAGGTGGGGCTGTGATAGCCCAGCTGCTGCCCTGCTCTTGGGAGCATCTGGCCGTGCGAACCAGGACACCCAGACTTAGTCTGAAACTTCATAGACTATTCCACACACCCAGGGTGTTTTATAGCCAGTAGTTTCGTGGCAGACAAGTTCACTGGGTTGGATTGCTGAGCCAGTGAATCCAGAAGCCCAAGTTCAATGTTCCTAGGCTTGTCCACAGGCCCCATGTGGTCTGACTCTGCACTTGACTGCCACTTGCTGTCTCTGAGCCAGCCACTTGGCCTTCTCCATGTCACTCACACTGGCCTAGCTCCTGCCCCAAGACCCTCCTGTTTGCTCGTCGCTCCTCCCTTAGATAACATCCCAGACCCCTCGTCACTTCACTCAGGTCTCTGCTCAAAGGCACCTTCTTTGTCAAGCTGTCCCTGAACATCTTGTATAAAACAGCAGCCACCTCTTCTCCCCCAGTCCTCACTCCCTCCTCCGGCCCTCCAGAGATTTTTCTAGGAAGTCTCTGCTGCCATGGGACACATCTGTTCACTTGTGTGTTTCTTGTCTTCCTGCCCCACCGCATGAAGCTGCATCAGAGAGGACTGTGTTTTGTTCCTGCTGTAATCTCAGAACTCAGCAGAGTGCTCAGGTCACAGTTGGTGGCCCCCCCAAATGTTTATGGAATGAATTTGAATTTGAACCCCACCTAGACCAATTTAGCTGGATCTCAGGCCACATCCTAAGGCAGGTCCTGAGGACGTGTGTCCTCGGGGGATGTTTAAGAGGACCAGCCCTTTCTTCCCTACACAGAAACATGCGTATGGCCTGAGGATGGTACTGCAAAGACGTGATTAAAAACTGGAAGTAGAAGATGTGGATGACACAGACCTTGCCCTCTGGCAGCTGGCTGAGTAGAACCTTCAAAGTGTCCAGGCATGAGTCATTCTCACTTTTGATTTATTTTAGCAGGAAGCGGTTCCTAGATTTTTGCCAGAATGTGGATCATTTCCCTAGACTCCTTTTGCCCAAGTTGTCAGAGAAAAAGGGATGTTGTTGTGTTGTTCAGCAGGAGTAGACTGGAATGGTCAGTCTCAGCTCCTGTCTTTCCCTCAGAGCTGAGCCAGAGCAGTCACTCCCAGACCCGTGGGCTTCCAACTCGGGCTCACAGAGGGAGACTATATTATTCACTCATAATTCTTCCTTCCCTCTTGCCCTTGCACTATTCGCCATGAGTCCTCATACCATTGATGTTGGATCTGGCCATGTGACTTGCTCTGGCTTCATAATAGAGGCAGAGGTAACAGGGCACAAGCTGTGAGCCTAGGCCTCCAGAAGAATCAGTTTTATGTTTCTACCTGCCACTCTTAAGGTTCTGATACCCACCATGCAAAGAGCATGCCCTGAAGAGCCATCAATCCAAGAATGAAAGACAAAAGAAAGAAACTTGAACTTAAACCACAGCTTGAAGCAGAGCTGACCCAGCCAACTCACAGAGCCGTGAGCAAGAAAGGCACATCTTTGTCATTGAGGTTTTGATACTGTTTGTTACTCAGCATTATTGTGCTGCTGACTAATACACTCAGTATGAGTTTTCCAGTGGCCAAGAATTTCCAGGCTTTCACTATACCTCTCTCCACCAGACTTTAAAAGGTACAGATTCCAAAGGTACATCTGTCAAATGTACTTTTGGTACATTTACTAATGTTAATTAAATCTAGAAAAAGACTTATCCGAGAGAAACTGAAAGGTATGAGAGTAACTGAAAGGTATGAGAGAGACAAAGAAAGGTATAGCTTAGATTATGCAGGAGATGAGAGAGATCATGACAGATATATTTTGACTTTTGGGTTGTCATTATGAAGATAGATTGGCTTTGCTTAACTTTTGTCCTGTATTTCAAAAGCAAGTCTCTAAATTATTGACTACTTTGGTGAACTCAAACACTCTCTAATTAATGATCTAAGTTTTCCTAGATGAAGTAGAAAAGCCTTCACCAGAGTAAAAGCCTTCATCATGTGACTGCTTTTTTATTTAATCCTCTTCCTGTTTGAACAACAAGGCTTTGGGATGTCCTTGCCAGATGCAGCAGTAACCCTATAGGGGAAAGATGGAGTGGGACCAAGTAGCTGACGTCAAGCCTCAGGAAGGTAAATTGGGATCATGACTCCTCTTAGGAGTTTAGAAGATTTTCTTGGGCACCGTTATGTAAGGCAGAGTGGCACTTGCTTCTGGAATAAGACCTCAGAGAAGGCCAGAGATGAATGCCAACATCCCCCTAGGTGAACATTATAACACATGACTCTGCCCTTCCCTAGCTCCATTTTACATTGATACTAACACTAGCTAACGTTGATTAAGTTCCTAGTAAGTGCTGAAAGCATTATAAATGTGTTATGTGTGGTACCTCATTTATAGCAGCCCTGAACAAGAGGTGCAATTTTGACTCTAGTTTACTTATGAGGGAGCAGATACAGAAGTCTTATCCCACCCAAGATCACACAGTTGGTGGATCAGGAAGCGGGATTCAGACTCGGGCAGCCTTGATTCTGAGTTTATGCTCTGAGTCACTAAGCTCCAGAAGCTTCCTTTTGAGTCCTTGAGCAAAATTACTCTGCAACTCCTGGCTTCTCATCACCTGCCAAAAGCCCAGCTGAGCACCCAAAGGATACATGTCCCTTCATTCATTCACATACACAAAATTCTGTGCCTGCAAAAAGGAAGCATCTTGGATCTTCAGAGAAGCATGGACCTTGACCCTTCCTTGTGGTTTTACAGAACAGCACTTGGGTCAGGTGCAGCAGCCATCAACTTATACTGAGGGTACTACATGAAATGGCTGTATTGCTTTGTCACGTGGTACAGTAATGATGTCATTGGGGACCTGGTCCTTTATGTAAGTCAGTAATCACTGCATGAAGATTCATGGGACAAGATGCTCCTGGGTCCTATATCCAACCAATAGATGTGGGTGCACATTAGGGACATCCGTAGTCTTTCCTGCTTCACATAGACTCTAGGGAACTTAGGGACAAATGGTTGGCCCACCTGTATCATATGGAGAGAGTGCCACAGGCTCATATTTGTAAACTAGTCTTCCTCTCTGGGGGCAAGATGACTCTTCTAGGCTAGGTTTCCTTTGACTGCTCTTGCTATATTATGTGTGTGTATACACATTTGTGTAATTGTATGCATACAGCACAGATGCAGTGACCTCTCTTCTATTTTCCCACTTCATTATTCAAGCATCATCTTCCTTCTCTTCGCATAATTTCTATCTTACCAGTTCTTCATTCCTGAAACTTTAAGTGAAGAAGTGAAATGTTTTATATGGCCTCTAATTGCTGGATGAACAGAGACAAATGGGTGGCTGAGTGCTGTGGCCTTTGTCCCTTGGTGTCCTTGCTGTTTCATCACGGTCCACTCCTATGTTTATGTCCCCGCCAGAATCTCAGGGTGTTCCACCATGGACTTCATATTTCTTCTTTTGGTTCACTATCATGTCAGTTATTCATCTCAAAGCACAACACAAGCCAAAGTGCCAACCATGGGCACACACCATACTAGACCAATTTTCCTACCTCCAACAACACTTCTGGGCCCTTGGGATGATCTTGAGCCATCAGTCGAAGTTCTTAGAAGAATTCCTGGGTGGTGGAGACCATCCCCTGATCTTCTCTCTTGCTGGAGAAATTAGATTTTGAATCTCAGGGAGCAGTTTTTGAGGTTCTAATACCATCCCTCCCAGAAGGTCCTAATGTCAAGGCCAGTGGAGCTCTCCCAGGTCAGTGCCTAGCTGACCTCACATGTTGCATGTGGTTTCAAACTTCGAGCAACCTTGCCTCATGTACCTTGGCTACCCAATAGCTGGCACTCACTTGTCTGTTCAGTAACCACTTATTAGGTGCCTACTGTTTGTCAGGGCTGAGAATGCAGCCTCTGATAAGATGAGAATTATCCCTAGCCCTTAAGAAGCTTACAGCCTAGTGAGGGAAGATAGGCCATAATGTTAAAAAAATAATAAAATCTTTACAAATAATGTGATGATGAATAGAAGAAACAATTAGTGCCTCAATCCTGGGTCATTGGTTAGCCCTCTGCGGACTCCCCTGGGAGCCGAGAAGCTTAGGGGAAGTGGGCAACAGGAAGGGCTTCCAGATATCTCTGCCACACAACCAGAGTCTAACCCCACCCCCCAAATAACTGGGAGTTAACCAGGGGTATTTACATACATAGAATAAGCCAGGTTCATTCTTATTGTCTTTAGAACAAAAGTTAGAGAAGTAAAAACACTGTATAGCCTTGGAGTCCTTCTCTTTTCTTTGGGGAAAGGTGATGACTGACATCTAGAGAGAGGAAATAATCAAGGCAAAGTCAAGTGATGAACAAAGTAATCCCACCCTCCACACCAAAAGGCCAGGTCTTCCATTATTGCTAAACCTCATGCCTCAAAGGAAGAGAAGACCCTTCCCAAGGATTTTGCCATGAAGAAGAAAAGAAAAAGCTGCTTTCCCTGTTTGTATAGATGACTTTTTAATCATAAGCTAATAAACATGAAGAAAAAACCCAGCTGCTATTTGATGATAGTATCATGCTTTTAATAGTTAAGTTCACCATTTTAACCATTTAAAAAAGTACATTTCAATCCCCCAGTGTATGATACATTCACAATGCTCTGTGTCCATTACCACTATCTTATTCCAGAACATTTTCATCATTCCAGAAAGAAACTCAAACATATTAAGCAGTCACTCCCCACTTTCCCCTCACCACCAGCCCTTGGCTAATTTCTCTGTCTGTATGGATTTGCCTGTTCTGAACATTGCATATAAATGGAATCATACAATATGTGGCCTGTTATGTCTGTTTTTTTTCACTTAGCATCATGCTTTCAAGGTTCATCCCTGATGTAGCACATACAGATGGTCCTGGACTTATACTGATTTGACTTTACTGTGGTATGAAGCAAAATACATTCAGTAGAAATCATACTTTAAGCTATGATGTTCTATATGTTAGGTGAAATAAATGCATTTTTGACTTAACAATATTTTCAGTTTATGGTGGGTTTATCAGGATGTAATTCCATCGCAAGTTGAGAAGCGTCTGTATCTGTATTTTATTACTTTTTATGGCTGACTAATCCATTGTATAGATATACCAGATCTGTTTTATCCATATATCAGTTGATGGACATTTGGGTTGTTTTCACTTTGGAGCTATTATAAATAATGCTGCCAGGAGCACTTGTATAAACTTTTTGCTTGGCCATATGTTTTCAATGATCTTGGGAATATACCTAGGAATGTAATTGCTGGGTCATATGGTAATTCTATATTTAACTTTTTGAGGAACTGCCCAGCTATTTTCCATAATGACTGCACCATTTTATATTCCCACCAGCAATATATGAAGGTTCCAATTACTCCACATTCTCATCAACACTTGCTATTTTCCTTTTTAAATTTTAGCCATCCATAGTGAGTATATAGGTATATCTCACATTGGTTACGTTATTATATGCCTAATAACTAGTGATGTTGAACATTTATTTTCATGTACAATAGGACCATTTGCTTTTCTTCAGAAAAATGTCAGTTCTATTCATTTATCCATGTTTAAATTGGGTTTCTTTTTCTTATTGAGTTTTAGAAGTTTGTTTTATATTCTGGATACTAAATCCCCAATGTTTGATTTGCCAATATTTTGTCTCATTCTAGTTTTTACTTTATTAACAATGTCATTTTGTGAACCAAAGTTTTTTATTTCAATGAAGTCTAATTTATTTGTTTTTTTTTTTTCCTCCTATGACCTGTGCTTTTGATGTCACATTTAAAAAATCATTGCCTAATCCAAGGTCAGAGAGATGACCCTTTGAGAGATGATTAGGTCATGAGGTCAGAGCTCTCATGATTGAGATTAGTGCCCTTATTAAAGACAACCCATAGATCTATCTCTTCCCTTCCACCATCTGAGGACACAGCAAGAAAGTACTGTGAATGAGCCAGAAAGTGTGAAGTCATCAGACACCAAATCTGCCTTGATTTTAGATTTCCCAATTTTCACAACTGTGAGAAATAAATTTCTGTTGTTTGTTAGTGACTCAGTTTATGATATTTTGTTATAGCAGCTAAAACAAACTAAGGTGATATGCACTGCAGTAAATCCATAGATCAGTCTGGGTAGATTTGCCATCTTAACAATATTGCCTTTGACTCTATGAACATGGCATGGCTTTTCACTTATTTAGGCACTTTTTTCAACAGTGCTTTGTAGTTTAGTGTACAAGTCTTGCATTTCCTTAAAATTATCTCTATGTATTTCATTCCTTTTAATACTACTATAAATAGAATCATTTCTTAATTTCATTTTTAGATTGTTTGTTGCTAGATTATAGAAATCCAACTGATTTTTGTGTATTGATCTTATATGCTGAAACCTCAATAAACTTGTTTGTTGCTCTATTAATTTATGTTGTGCATCGATTCTTTGGGATTTTCTGTATATTAAGATCATGTCATCTTTGAATAGAGAAAGTTTATGTCTTCTTTCACAATTTGGCATGGCTTTCATTTCTTTTTCTTACCTAATAGCTCTGGCCAGAACTTCCAATTTCATGTTAAATAGAAGTGTTGAGAGCAGATATTCTTATCTTCTTTTTGATCTTGGGAAACACTTAATCTTTTACCATTGAATATAATGTTAGTTGTGGATTTTCATAGATGCCCTTGTGGTTGAAGAAATTTCTTCCTATTTCTAGTTCATTGAACTATATATTTCTTGCTTTTATTCTATCAGTGTTTGCTTTATATATTTTTCAGGCTCTGTTGTTAAATGCATGTTATTTATACCTGTTTCAATCAGCTCACAAGATTGACCCTTTCATCATTATATAATGCCCTTCTTTGTCTCTTATAGCAATTTTGGCCTTGAAGTCTATTTTGTCTGATCTGTACCTACTCAAGCTGTCTTTTGGTTACTGTTGTCTAGGATATAGTTTCTAGTCCTCTTTTCAACCTATTTGCTTCTTTTAATATAAAGTTAATCTCTTGTAGGTAGTATAGAGTTCTGCCAAACCCTGTCTTTTAGATAGATAGTTTAATACTTTTTCTTTTAATGTTATTGATGAAGAAGGGCTTACTTTTTTCATTTTGCCATTTGGTCTGTATGTCATATCTTTTTTCTCAGTTCTGCTACCACTAATTTCTTTTTTGTTAAGTAGATATTTTCCAAAGTACCATTTTAATTCCCTTATTCCTTTTGTGATATATTTTATTACTTACTGGTTACCTTGGATATTGTAATTAGCATCTTAATTTATAAAATTCTAGTGAGATTAATACCAACTTAGTTTGAACAGTATTTAAAATCATTGATTCTAAATTACCCTTCTCCTTGTTAACTTATTGTCACAATTACATCTTTATATATTGTGAACCCATTGACCTATATTTATAATTATTGCTTTATGTAGTTGTATGTTGTTTAAATCGTATTAAAATAAGAGGAGTTACAAATGAAAAATAGATTAATACTATATTTTATGTTTACCTATGAAGTTGCCTCTAAACATCTTCTTTATTTATTTGGGCATATTTAAGTTATTATTTAAAAGACATTTCTACTCAAAAGAATGTTTCTTTTGGGGAAGATCTATTAATGGCTATTCTTTTTCATTTTGTTTGTCTTGAAATAACTTAGTTTCTCCTTTGTTTTTGGGTCACAGTTTTGATTGATATAGAATTCTTGGTTGATAGTTTTATTTTTTTTTTTCCAGCATTTTGAATATGTCATCCCCCTGCCTTCTGGGCTCCATGGTTTCTGATGAGGAACCAGCTATTAGTTTTATGGAAGCTTTGACAATTACACATGATAAGTTGTTCTCTCTTGCTGGTTTCAAGATTCTCTTCTTGTCTTTGATTATATGGTTTGATTATACTGTCTCAAATTTGGTTTCATTGGTTCATCCTATTTGCTGAGTTTCTTGGGTGTGTAGATTAATGTTTTTTTCCTTCTCTCTTGGGATTCCCATTGCTCACAGGTTAGTGAACTTGATGTTGTATTACAGGTCTCTTAGGCAATTCATTTTTTTTCTTTTTTTCCCTCTGTACCTCCAACTGGATAATATTGATTGCCCTATTTTTGAATTTGTTTATTCTTTCTTTTTTTCTGCTCAAATATGCAGTTGAACACATCTAGTGAATTTTTCATATTAGCTATTGTACTTTTCAACTTTAGAATTTCTATTTGGTTCCTTTTTATAATTTTCATCTCCTTGCTGATAGTCTCTATTTGGTAATACATAATTCTGATGGCTTTCTTTCTCCTATGAATAGTTTCCTTTAGCTTTTTGAGCATATTTAGAATATTTGATTTAAAGTCGTGATCTAATAAGTTCAATATCCAGTCTTCCTTATAAACTATTGATTGCTTTTCTTCATAGGTATGAGCCATACATTTTTATTTCTTTGTAAGCCCCATGATTTTATTGTTGTTGTTAACAACTGGACATTTTGAATAGTATAGTGTGACAACTTTGGAAATCATATTCTCCTCCTTTCCAGAGCTTTTGTTGCTGCTTATTATAATTGTTTGTTTGTTTAATGACTTCTCTGAACTAGTTTTGTAAAGGTTGTATTTTTTTTTTCAATTGTGATTGCTGAAGTCTCTGTTCTATTAGCTTAATAATCAGCTAGTGACTGAACAAAGGTTTACTTAAATGTCTGAAACAAGTAAGGAAACAAAAAAACAAATCTCCCAGTCTTTAAAGATAAGCCCTCTATGTGTGAAGGCAAGACCATGCCATCAACACCCAGTCAAGTAGTTGACAACTCTGCCTCAGCCTTTACTTCCTGTTTATGCTTAAGTAAGGGCTTAGGACCTCCTCAGGTCTTTCCTAAGCATACAACTATCCTGGGCATGGTTGTGGCCTTTTAGATTCCCACAAAAGTGTCAGAGATTTCTAAAACCCTTATTTCCTAAACCACCTTATTGCCTACCTTTCCTTTCAAGCATTTCGGTCATATTGTTTGCCCAAACTTAAATTGGTAGAGACAATATATAGAAGAGAAGAATAAGGCAAGATCCTTTGCCCTAAGGAGTTCACAATATTTAGTAAGAATGAAAACTCTGATAAAATATTCTGGTTCTACATAACAGAAAAATTCTCCATAAAAAGTACTTGTCATTTTTTCAGATGCAACCCCTCCCTTTCTTCATACCCACTTTTCACTTTATGGCCTTCTTTTTTTCTCTTCTCTTCCTTTCTTCTCTGCTCCCCTCCCTCCTTCTTTTTCTTCATTCATTCCTTCCTTTCCTCCTTGCACAAATATAAATGTGCTAGGCATTGCTTACATAATAAAAATAAAGCACTGACCAACATAGATTTTGTTTCTACTTTCATGGGATTAACAATCTGATGGTGGAGTCAGAAATTAAAAAGATTTTCGTAAGTAATTAATTATCATCAAATCTAGGTAATAATGGAGACTTACGACCCAATCTCAGGAGGCATGAATTGTGTCCTCAAAGAAAAGACATAATGTGGGGCTTTAAAAAGGGGGAAATAAGAGTGAGCCAAGAGAAGAAGTAAGAGGAGTGCTGAGGAGAAAGGACCAGGAGATAAGCAAAGGCATTGAGGCAGGAGGAAATCTGAGAGTGGGCAACGGAGAGCAGGCCAATGTGCTGGACACTGTAAGGGAGAAGAGGTGATGGTACCAGGTAAAACTGGGAAAGAAATGGTGCCGGGGCCATGCCATCCATGGCCTTGTGGTACAGATTTTGACCTTATGCTAAAAACAATGGAAGCTGTAATAATCATAATCCCTAGTGGACTGAGGTACTCACAGCTACTTCTAAGCCTCACATGTGTCTCCAGAATGTAACTTTTTTCTGTAACTTAGGTCAACATGACCTTGCACCTCCACCACAGAGAAATAAAACATTCACACTTGACGTTCTTAATATCTCTGTTGTTTCCAATTTAAAGCAATCTCTTTAAGGTTAACTCTTTGGAATAAATATTTAGTCTTTTCAGAAAGTGATTTCAGTTAATTCTGGAATTTCTTTAGCGCATCTTCAGCCCTTCTCCCTGGGGCAGTTCAGCTGTTCATTGTTGTTGTTGCCTGCTCATTTGTTTGTTTGTGTGGTGGGAGGGCTTCTGTCCTTTCCTGGCATATGGGAGAAGTGTGTCCAGTGTGGTCTAATGCTACCCCTGGGTCCTCACCAGCCTCTGCAGAGATGTTTCCATCCCTGATCCCTGGGGGCTGGTAAGCACTGAGGTGGGACTGGGCCTAAGTCACCAAAGTCCTCATACTCTGTAGCCCCTATCCTTCCCTGCCTTTCCTTCCATGTGGCACACTTTAATTCCAAGTGCACATTTTCGGAATTAAAAATGAGCCCTCAGGTACAAGTCAAATCTATCAAGTATAGAACGTAAATGTCTTAACACAATAATTAAGTAAATGAGGTGAAAACTATATTAATTAGTTTGATATAACCATCCCAAATTGTATTAAAAAAATCAACACATTGTACCCCACAAAGGCATAAATGTATTCATGATCTATGTGTCTATGACTTAATAAAAGGTAATAAAATAAAATAAAGGTGAACCCTCAAACAGTGCATTCTAATCCAGTCACTGCGATGGGTTACTATGATGCACCCCAAACTCTACCCTCTGCTAGGTGGAAGGATTTTTTTCAGATTTTAAAACTGAAAATTCCATGCTTGGAAACACTTGGGTCTCAGGTAAACAGAGTTGATTGGTCTCCCTCCACCCATTCTTCCTTGTGCCTGTGGCTAAAAGTCAGATGGTCAAGGTTAGGAGCTACAGAAAGAATTCACATTGATCCAGATAAGGTCCACACTTAACAGAGCTTCCATGGAGGTTTCATTCCACATTGGCGAAAATAAAAAACAATCTCCGTGCTTATATTTTTGCCAAGGAAAAGATATTTCACAGCATAAATGGATTTGATTAAGCAAATAAATAAAAAAATAAAATGCATGCTTTTAAAGTGTGGTGTAGAGATTAAGTAGCTAAGCCTTATGCTAAAGTCAGAAGAAAAACAAGAATCTTAGGTCATGTATCTAAGTTTAAACAAACATCATCTAATTCTTATTTATTTGGATAACACTTTGGAGCAGGAGAAAAAAGTCAAATGTTACAGTTTCAGCATCAAAAACACATGTAAAGAAGCTCTTACTAACCCACGCAGTTGCTGGGAACTGCCCTTTTGGAAGGGGTACGGAAGAATGCCTTTGTGCTGTGGAGGTTTTATGTTCTTGACTTACCAGATCAAGGACAGATGTGAATGTATTTTTCAACTAGGGAGCATTGCAACCTAAAGCAGCTGGGAAGAAAGCCGTGTATAATACAACATTATTTCTAGAAACTGACTTTTATTCTAATGGGCAAACTGGGAGGCAAAATCCAGAGTGTATATTTTTATTTACTGGGAGAAATAGGACTTGAGGGTGTCAAGGCATATCTTGGCGTTTCTCCTGATGTTACAAGAAGTAGCTTTTGTCCCCTTAGGGAAAAGGTCCCTCTTCAAAGTAGTGCCAGGGTATCTTTTCTGTCAGGGCCCTTGGTAGGGGGCAAGGTCTGGAGGCCAGACATAGAATTACTTTTTTTGGTGCCAAGTACTGTGCTATGTTTTACATATACCATTTGAAATGGTATTGCAGGTCCTTGGGCCTTACCCAGAAAGAATTGAACTCTAATGAATTTTCAAACTGACGTTTTTTTTTCTCTTTCAGATTTTAGAAAAGGAATAACATGGTTCGTAGACGATACATGACATGACACCCCCCACCCTGCCGTAGATCCGCAGTAGCACCCTTTGATCAGACTTATCAGTATTTTGCATGAAAAACTATGAATATTCATATTTGGTGGGACAAATACAAATTATCATTTGCCTTGTATCAATTCAGGCCAGACATCAGAACAAAATGAGTTTGAGTTGCAAACTTTTGGGGTAAAGAAAGTCGCTTTGTTTTTCAGAGTTGTTTGCATTTCAGAACAGGAAGGAATTTAGGAATTCTGGACCCATATTATAACGTCTGGGTAATAGGCAAGGAAACACGCCACATGTGTCCATTTACTACATCTCAGTCTCTTCTCATTCTTAACGACCATCTCAAGATTAACTCCATCTCTTTTGGGCCAATACTCAGTCTTGTTTGGAATTTTACCTGCTGCAGTTGAGTCTCAGGTGCTCAGCTGGGATTCCAGCTGCATGGGCAGGTACCTCCCTCTCTCCTTAAATCTAAACCTGGTTCTTCCTCCTTATCTCTTCAAAAAGGAGATAAGGGCAAACAGCAAGCAAAAATATGGTCTGTTTGCTTTTACTAAAATGAAACACCCACGGGCTCTCCTGCCTATGAGCCCCAGAGGTTGAGAGCTTTGACTTGTGGCTGTAGAACATTCCATGTTGGTCAGAGAGTAAGCACTTAGAAGGCAGCAGAAAGCCTCCATCCATCTGCACACGTGCATAATCAATGTCCCCCTGCAGGTGCTCTGAGGAGAATGGAATCACATGGTGGTAACAGAGGTGGGTGGCCACTGCCCTGACTCTGAGGAGCGCAGAGGAAGGATGTGTTTGCAGGTGAGGCCCAGGTGAATTCCACAAGCAGAGAGAAAGCAGGTGGGAAGACAATGAGGAAGGGAGTGTGGGTGGGTCTCTGAGAGCTGAGCTTCCAGCAAGGTCCACACCAGCCCCAGAAGCACCCTGGATTGCCCTGCCCTCTCTCTTTCTCTCCCCCCAAATTTCTGGCTAAGAGGAAACAAGGAATCTGGAGGCAGGGAGGCCACAGCGTCGGGGGAATTGAGTGTGTTGGTTGGGGATGGGTGTGGTGGCCCTCCCTGACCCTGCCGGTGACACTGTTCTGCTGGGCGATGGACGGCTGCCAGGTCCTCAATAAATCACCTATTGCAGGCTGACAGGAATTGACAGGTCCTAGCTGGTGGTTCTGTAGGGCGGCGGAGAGTCAAGGAAGCCACCAATTTTTCTGTTGCCTCTTCAGGCAGCTCGTGACTGTCTTTCAAAAAGGCAAAAAAGGCTCGCTATTCAGAGAGCAAGCAGCCAGCAGAGCCGGAGCCAGAATAGCAAGCGAGCTCCATCACGCCTCGGAAGAAAGCAAACTTTTGCTGAAGTGCAGAAGTTCTGTAGTTTATTTGGCTCCCCCGCTGACCCAGCTAATGTTCTAACTTTCAAAGAACCAGGTAGGAGTCTGACATGCTCGCCGAAAAAAGACAGAGAGAAAAATCAAATCTTCCCTGAGAACTTTTCAAGTTACTTTTTTCTCTCTATTTCTGAAGGGACTTGGGTCCATGCTCTTGCCCAGGGAAAAATTGCTCCCAAGAGCTCAGGGAGTGGGAAGAGGAGGGTGCGTTTAGGAAGATGCCTTGTAGGGCACAGGGGCTTTTGACCAGGTCCAGAAACAAGGATGGATGCTGAAAATGAAACCCCATCCTGGCCCCCCTTAGATCCAAGCCAGGCCATGCTGAGGCTGTGCGTGGGGATAATGACACTATGTCATCAATTCTAAAGTAAACCTCCATTACAGCTTTCAGTGTCACCAATTCACAGTGTCTCAGTGTTGAGTCATACTTCAGCTGGCAGCATTTTCTGTTTTCACTTGTTTCACTGGTATATAAAATAATAGTGTATCCTATAACCAGTGGCACCTTAGATTTGTGTAAGCTGGGTATTACGCCATCTTACAGATGGGGTCTGGAGAGGTTAGGAGACCTGCCCAAGGTCACACAGCCACCATCTGGACTTGCCACCAACTATGTCTGGGTCTCTGCCACCGGCTTCCAGTAGGTATGGGAACTGTAAGTCCTGTCCCTGTAAGGAAGGGGATGTTCCCTCTCCAAGCAAGCCTTGGGCTTGTAAGACCTGGCCCAGCCCACCAGGCTGTAGTTGGGGTGTTAGGGGTGTGTGTAGAATCACTGAGCTGGCCTCCATTTTCTGCATGCAGGGTTCTGGTTTTGTCATTGCTCAGCTCCTAAGCAACAGTTAGTTTCATAATCTGCCTCTGAGTTAGATTCACTTTAACTCCCAGTAACCAAATTGTCAAAAAAACCCAACAACAAAGAAGGATCCTTTGGATGAAGAGTGGCCACTTCTTTTAAGGAGGCCGTTGAAGATGAAAAGAGGCTCAACTTTGAAGTTAGATACATCGCATTTGAATCTTGGTTCTTGCTGCTAAAAACAAGCTGACATGTTCCTTAGACTTTCTGAGCCTCAGTGTCTCCATCTGTAAAATGGGAGCAATAAGAACACCCACCTGTAAGTGCCACTGTGAAGATGGCATGTGTAGAAAACTCCAGGGGTGCAGTGGGAGCTCAGGAAATGGAAGTTGTTCTTTTATCATTGTTGTTATGTCATGATGATGATGATGACGACAATGAGGATGATGAATGGACATACCATCTTCACCTCTTTTGTGCTCTCTCACCCTGGGGCTCTGCCACCTTTATCTGCATGGCTCCCCCGTTGCTGGGTTGATGTCCCTTTCTTGCCCTCCTGGCCACAGGTACAGCCCTGACCATGATCCAAGCAAACACAACCTTCCCAGGGCTGCCAGTCTTGGGCTCCCTTGGAAAGGGAGGCCCTTCCTTGTAACCCAAGTTCACAGACATCTGCCTCTATTACCCTTCTTCACAAGCCTGGGAGACAGGGCCTGTAATTCTGTTTCCCAGGTGAAGCAACAAAGACCCAGACAGCTTAAGTGTCAAGTCCAAGTTTACAGCCAACTTGTACACAGAGCCTATATTTGGGCTCAGGGCTGATCACAGGGCTTCTCCTACATCCAGCACCTCATATCAACTGCCACTGTGGCTGTCATTTGCCACCAAATCTAGGCAAGGTCTAAGCAGAAGAAAAGGGAGAAAAGTCACTTGGGAAAAGAGCTCAGGGACAAAAGCAAAACCAGAGATACACCTGTTCTGGGTTGTGTTCCTGAGGGGAGAGCCTAAGGGGAATTGGAGGACCTCTTGGGAACTCAGCCTCAGCCCTCTCTGGGAACTTCCATGGATCTGCTCAGGAAGACTATAATCACAAGAACTTTCTAGAAAAGGGGGTCCCACTGCTCCCCATTAGCCAGAGCATTTAGCTCAGCTCCCATAGGTGGTTATACATAGGTCACTACCAAAGTTTTGAGACAGATTGTGCTGGGTACATTATTTCACTTCCAAGAAACATAGCCGAAAGTGTCCTTTCTGATTCATTCATGTAAGATTCAACTTGCTCAACTTACCTGTGTTGCTGTTCTGTCCACTCAGGTTTTATGTTTCTTGAGTTTTGTGTATCTCAAAACTTTTATAATGACCCACGTAAACCTGAACAGAACAAAACATGGAGAATTTTAGAAATCTCTGAGCAAAGATAGCCATGAAATTCCAGCCCGGGGCAAACAGTACAAAGATTCATTTTGGCCAGGTGTGGTGGTTCACACCTGTAATCCTAGCACTTTGGGAGCACCTATAACTAAGGTTTTAAATGAGGTGGGAGGATTGCTTGAGGCCAGGAGTTAGATACCACTGTGGGCAAGAGTGAGAATCTAGTCTCTACCAAAAAATAGAAAAATTATCCAGGCATGGTGGCATATCTATAGTCTCAGCTACTGGGAAGGCTGAGGCAGGAGTTCAAGGTTGCAAAGAGAGTTACAAAATCATGCCACTATACTCTACCCAGGTGACAGAGTCGGACTATGTTTCAAAAAAAAAGATTAATTTCCACTCTGCACCTGACATTTTCCTCTTCCTTCCATCTGAGATTCCCCACCCACTGCCTGCTCTATCTAAGGAGCTCCCAGGCCTTCTCCAAAACCCAGTTCAAGTATCACCTCCTCGGAGGTGCCCTCATGACTCTTGCAGAGCACCCCCCAACCCGGTGTTTCAGATATCTTTTAGAAACCTACACGAAAGTTGCCAGCTTACCTTGTCTTTCATCCCCAGCAGACAGCACAGTGCCTTTGACACAGCAGGTGCTTCACAGATGCAGGTGAGTAAACACCTGCAGGAGTCAGTGCTCATCTTAGCTCAGTTTGTGCTGGAAGTTGCAGGGAAATCACCCATTAGACTTTTGCATTACTCTAATGAGGAACGTTCCATCTGAAGATTTTATGGCTCTGGTAGTTATAAAAGAGAACTTAATGGTTGCAAATGTCTCTGCACACAAGGCCTGGGTGGACAGGCAGGTAGAAGCTTGTCCTGGTAGCCTTGTCTTTACTGCCCTCTCGTGACCAAAAGTTGCTGATGCATCTGGAAAAGCTAATAATTCCATTGAGGCCACCAAGCAGGATATTTTTCCCTCTTGGAGTGGTCTTTTTAGGATCCCTGAGTCCTTTTTCAGCCCAGTTCCTCAAACCTATCATCTTTCTTCCAGAGCCTTAAAAATAAGTTAAAAAATAAAAAATATATAATTTATGAGACCTGGCCAGCTTCAAAAGGAGTGTTAAAGAGATCCCATCAACTCTGGCTTAGGACTGTGTTTGGTACTTGGGTGTGGAAGGGAAGGATATAACAAAGTATGTGACAAATTTCTGCCCTCAAAGACCCTTAAGTCTATTTGTAACACCTTCACCAAAAGTGAATAGTTCAAGATCACTCTGAAAACCACTATGTGCTAAGAAAGAAACATGAACATACCTTTAGTCTAGTAGCCAAGGTTCAGAACCAGATAGCCCTGGACTTTATCCTGGACCCACCACTTACTGCCCAGGTGACCTTGAACAAATCACTTCATCCTCTGACTGTTGTTTCCTCATCTGCAAAATGGTCTAGTAGGAGTAACTCTTTACAGAGTTATAATGATTAATTGAGATAGTGCTTGGCAAGACCTTAGCCTGGTGCTGATAGAGAGTAAGTGCTTATAAAAATTAACCATGATTAATATAACTAAGGTTTTAAACTTTCTGGTGCTGATAGAGAACAGGGTGAGATATAATAATAAAGAGTTGGATAAATACACTCCTAACCATGGCCTTCTTAAAGGTAGATATCTTTAGGTGTGTTCTTAGTTTTTCCCTGAGAGCCCATTGCAGTGACTTCATTAATATGAGTGTCCATCATGGTCAAGGTGATGCATATGGCTACCATTGTCACAGGCTGGACAAGACTGGAGGTCAGCTGGCTGTAGCCAGAGTCTACTTGCTTCAAATTTTCCCTCCTATACCATGGCAGACATCACTAATCAAACACAGCTCTCTTTCACATAGATCACACATGTAATCTCAGAATTCTCTTCATTAAAGAGCCCAGGCAGTTACAACCATTATGAAGAGTGAGAAAATGGCATACAGTTTAATTTACCTCTGCCAGTGCTGGGTGGATTGCAAAGGGGGCTGAGTCCAGAGTGGAGGTGAGGAGGGCTAGGACTCAGGGAAGGAAGGCTTGGTGGACTTGCTGACTCCTGGCACATCAGGCATGAAGGAAGTGGTACCATCAAAGTGTCTTCTCTGACCTTGAGCTCCACAGGCTGGGAGAACAATGGCACCTCCTAGGGGAGGGAGGTTGGAACAGAGGAGAGGACGTGCTTTGTTTCAGACATGTTGAGTTGAAGTGCCTTTGGGACACCCACAGTAACTTCCTGTGGGCAGCTGGAAATGGGAGATTGCAGCCAGGGCTGGAGCTACAGATGTAGGGAGAGATGAGAGA
The DNA here is from genome assembly GCA_963573935.1 of Arctocebus calabarensis. Classification (NCBI taxonomy): domain Eukaryota; kingdom Metazoa; phylum Chordata; class Mammalia; order Primates; family Lorisidae; genus Arctocebus; species Arctocebus calabarensis. The sequence goes on along the minus strand of CAUYON010062780.1, from coordinate 98,772 downwards.
AAAAAGTTCACGCTTTCGGGTCCAGCCTTGCTTTTACTCAAAGCAGTTTGGGTAGGAAAAGAAAGAGCAACACATTCAGGAAAAAGATGACCTGGGTGAAGGCCATGGCTTAATTAAGAGGCATTTGCTGCAATCTGGTTATTCCAAAAGACACTGCTTATCTGGGTCAAGTATCCTTTTCACAATATCACCTGAGGTGAGTGGGGAAAAAAATTTTTTTTTTGGTAATAGGGAACAGTAAGTCTCATGTACAGGACCCCTAATGTCCCAGTTGCTAAGAAAGAAAGTGTATATTTAACTGCAATATCCAAGCAATCAGAAGCGAGGTCAGAGGGACAATTCCTTTATTAGAAGACTCCATTTCCTAATGGGTAATAAAGTCAGCTGGACTCTAAGGTCGAACAGACCTAGATTTGGACCTCAGTTCCACCACTTCCTAGCTGTGTGAACTTGGACAAGATACTTAACCTCTCTGAACCTTGGTTCCCTCTTCCATAAAGTGAAGATAATAGAGTGCCTAGTGCCTAGGGCTGGCTGTGGTGGTGATCAAATGAAATAATGCATATAAAGGTTTAGTCCAGTCCTTGACACATAACAAGCACAGAATGTATGAGAATTGTCTTTTTATCTAATACCTGACTTTTTTAGGAACAGACACAGCCAGTGCATCTTTTCATTGCTGACACAATTCGTGGGAAGTTCTCTGAGGGACACAGAGACACTCCATACTGCTATGAAGCAATAGGGTAAGTTCCTCTGGTCTAAATCTGTTGCTTTGTCCAGTGAGGAAGGAAGTAGGAGAGGCTTTGAGAAGGTTAGAAGGCGAGCAGGTTAGCAGCTCGCCAGCCAGGGTCCACCACTACGTGCTTCTGGGACAGTGTGGGGGGCTCCTCGGCCCGCCCTCCAGGGTCTTTTCCCATTTCCACCAAAGTTTAGAGACACAGGAGTTGGGAGCAGTCACGTGGGCTTGCGCTACCACCCACAGGCAGTGAGTAGGGAAGGGGTCCCTTCCTGACCCCCGGCCTGAACTTGATGAGATCTTTGGGAATTCTGACCACTGATAGCCAGCAGAACACTAAAAATCTGGAAAGTTCCAGTTTATGGTAGAAAGATGATTTATTGTGGAAGGGTTACATGTGCAACATAATAGCAATACCCAGCATTTACTGAGCAGTCACTATGTGCCAGGTGCTATTCTAGGAATGTCCCAGCTCACTCCATCCTCGCCAGGACATAGGAGGGAACAAACATTCCCACTAGGACCAGAGGTCTGACTGTGGAGCCCGTGCCTGGACCTACTGGGCCGGGTGGTCCCATCGGGCTGGTGCCCAGGGCCTGACCTTCTGAGGGAGGCTTTGCTGGGGAAGGAACCCCCCCAAGTGCTGTTCTCCAGCGGTGTCCTCCGCCTGGCACCAGGATCCAGATAAGAACTGCCCTGACAGGGCGGTGCCTGTGGCTCATAAGGCGCCAGCCTCATATGCCGCAGGTGGCAGGTTCAAACCCAACCCCGGCCAAAAACTGCAAAAAAAAAAAAGAACTGCCCTGACAGATGCTCACGGGGATGAGTCACCTTCAGGAAACCGCCAGCTCTTCTCTCCTGTTCTTTCATGTCCTATTCCTTTCCTGGTTGTAAATAGGACACTCGGAGAATGTCTCCGATTCCTGCATTTGCTCAGATATTCCTCTCACCTCCTAGGAAAGGTAAAAACATTCCTGTCGCATCATTCTCCTCCCAGCTGGTGTAGGAACTGGGGCGATGGCCTGGGCTCTCTTTAGTGTGACCGAGGGACATGCCCACTTGTCCCCACCTCCCACCTGCTCTAAAGGGGCCACCAAGGGGATGGGAGGAGGGTGAGTCTGCCCAGCCTCCTCCCTCAGGAGCAGGAGCTGAAAGGCTTAGCCAGGCTCAGGGACACAAAACTTGCTTCATGGTCTCCTGAGGCCACTAACGTGAAAGTATTATGATGGCCCTTAGAGTCTAAGGACAGACCTCAGGTAGGCAGAGAGAAACAGAACCACGACAAGGTGTCCCAGGCCACACCGGCTTTGGAGACCAGGTGCACAGAGACCTGGTGCTGTCCTGTCCCCACGTGCTGTCTGAGGCTGGCCAGGGGCAGGGGTGTGATGAAAGGCTGCTGTTCCTCTTTCACTCCACGCTCCTTGTCCCACACACGTGCTCTGAGGGCTTCCTCTGTGCCTGCACCCTGCTATGAGCTCGGATGCAGAGCCAACCCCGCCGTGGTCCTCCAGGAGCCCTCGGGCTACAGGAGAGCAGACTCCAGACACCCAGCTGGGGGCCCCCACGCCCCCACATGGCTGTTTGGAAGCTCACACACCTAGGGGGCTCTTTCTGATCCCATCGAGCAAATGCACTGGCAAGGTGACCTCACCTAGGGCTGGGAGGAGGCAGGTGGCAATAGGCACCACTCAGGGTCCCCCAGTGACTGAGCTGCCCATTGACCCTGGACCCCACGCTCCGCTGGCACCCCGTTCTCTCCTCACCCTCGGGGAGCTTTGGGGTTGGCAGGGCTCGGCCAAGTTGATGATGTAAAGACACTTCCTCTGTCCTTTGTTCCCACCACCACCCAGCCTGTTGTGGCAGCACCAGCCCATGGGAAGCCAGGCCATGCTGGGCGCTCCAGGGCTCCTGCTTCAGGGGCAGCAGAATCTCACAAGGCTTAGACACAGGTTTGGGGCCAGATCTGTGTCGATTCCAATCCCAGCTGCACAAGGGATGCTGGGAGCTTTCTCTGTGCCTGAACCCTGCTATGAGCTCAGATGCAGAGCCAACCCGGACATGGTCCTTCCAATCCCTTGGGCAAGTGTCACTCTCCAAGCTTCAGCTTCCCTGACCGCAAAGCATTGCTGATCAGAGGCCCTCCCTCCTGGGACCATGGGGACAACTAAAATGAAGTGATAACTTCAAGGCTCTCAGCACCGGGCACACTGGAGCCTGCAACAAATGGTAATTGTTGTCCTGATGGTATCGAGTGCATCCTTTCCATCCTCAAATTCTTTGAGAATTGGAATGAACTTGGAGGTGAAAGACCTGGCTCAAGATCCGGGTCCCATCCCTTCCTCACTGTTCTGTATATCCGTCTGTCTCTGAGCCTCTCTTTCCAGGTCATGGGAGAAAGAGTGTTTGCCCCACTAGGTTTTGAGGGTCAAATGAAACAACAGATGGAAAACTGTTGTGAATCAGCGCAGTGAATGGAGGCGATTATGAGCCAAGTGTTCCCGCAGCGTCTGTCCCACCTCTGCGGGGAACAACGCCCGGTCCCCAGGACTCCCTGCCCCCTCTGAGGCCTTCTCGCCCTCTGTGGCATGGAAGGTTTCCAGCTGGTTCTGTCTTGTCGCCTCCCCCAGTCTCTAGTGAAACTCTCGAGTCCCCTGGGGACCAGCCCTCTCTCACTGTCACATGCCTCTCTGTATGTAACCAGGAGTCACCATTCATTGCACTCGGGATATTTTGTAAGCATCCACTCTTGTCCTCCCCACAAGCCTGCAAGGAAAGGACCCCTGTCATCCCATTTACTAGATGTAGAAACTGAGATGTAGGGGAGTTAAGCAGCTGGGCCAGGTGGTGTAGGACTTTTTCACCAGGACCCACGGCAGGCATTTGAACCCAGGTCAGTCAGACCCACAGCCAACGTCAAGGCCCCATTCAGGGTGTGGCCCAGGGAGGCACCCAGCACATGCACTTTGCTGGGTTACTTCTAACTTCTACTTCATTCCCACCTCACCTGCCGAGGGGGGCGGTCTACACGAGACCTCGTGAATCACACCTTCAGCAGCTCATTTGCTTAGGAGGGGAGGCAGTGAGCACACGCAGGTGGACAATGGGGAGACCACCCCAGTCCTAACTCAATCAACACATTTCTCAGCACCCATGATGGCCAGGGCCTGCTTGAGGAGTTGGAAATACGCATTCATTGTATTTTCTCTTTGACATTTCAGGAAGGAAATGGAGTGGAAATCCCCCCTCCTAGAGAGAATCTAACAACTTGTTGTGAGCTTGCCTTTTACTTGCAAACCAACCAATGGAGTCTGTAGCCCAAACACCTCCTGATCTAAGTCTCACACACCCAGCCGGTATGTCCCCTGCCCTACATCATCCGTGGGTCAGGTTCCAGGCAGCCAGAGAATACCCTGTAGTCCGAAGCCCAGTGGAACTATTCAGATTAGCCAGTCCCAGGCCCCACCGAGCCCTTCCCCCAGAAACCCCAAGAATGGCTCTGGCCTAAGCTTTCTCCTTGCTCCTGATCAAGTCTGGTGCTGGGGAAATGTAAGTAGTAAAAATCCTTTTTTCATGGCAGTGGTCTTCCCTGTGAATTGACAAGTCATTTCCATAAATTAAAATCCTGAGGAGACATTTTGAGACAGACAACAGCAGCTGTGCGGGCAGACACAGTCCTGTGCTCGTGGGCACGTGAGGAAGGTGGGAGACAGACGCTCAGTGACAGTGGAGCGTGGAGTTGCCGGCAGATTCGGTCAGAAGGAAGAGCTCCTGGAGTGACAGAGTGGGGTCCTCTTTAGGCAGGCATCAGAGGACAGTGCCTCCCTGGGACTGACATCTGAGCAGGACCCAAGCAAGGGCAGAAATGAGCCATGTGGATACCAGGGAAGAGGACAGCTCAAAGAACATTCCAGCACCAGAGAGTGGCGAATACACAAGGCCCACCCCGAGAACATTCTGGGGGCCTCTGAGGATGAGCGGGAGGCTGGTCTGGCTGGCGGAGAGCAAGCAAGGGCAGGCAACCCAGGGGTGAGGCCGAGGCTGGCGGGTAGGTCATGCAGTGAACTGTGGCATTTACCCTCAGTGAGTAGGGGAGCCACTGGAAGCTTCCAGAGTCAGAGAAGCAAAATCAATCTTTGTCCTTCCGAGTGTAGACCAGCGATTCTCCCTCAGCCGGGGAGGATTTTGACCCACTCCCCGTCCTAAGGACAATGCAATGTTTGCAGACATTTTAGGTTGTCACGAATGTGTGCAGGGGGTTCTACAGGCCTCCAGTGGGTAGAGGCCATGAATAATGGTAAACATTTTAAATGGCAAGGGACCGTCCTTCACAGTGAAGAATCATGTGGCCTAACGTGTCAACAGTGCTGAGGGTGGAAACCCTCCCAGCGACTAAAAGATGGGCAGGTGTCCCCAGGAGGACTGAGCAGTTCACACATGCAGGGGCCAAGTCCCTCGGACCCCGAAATCCCCCCAAGGTAAATACTCCCCGAGTTACCATTGGTGTTGCCGTCCATACTCCAAAAACTACGTCACTGGACACAGTCCAGCCCACCGCCTGCTGTGCGTCCAAGTTGAGGGTGATGAATCTTCTGTGCTCAGGGCCATCTGAGTGCGCGCAGCCCGAACATGGAGTGTGTCTCCTGCGTCCCAGAGTGTAATTTATTAGGTCTAATCCCTGTCTGGGGGGAACACAGTAAGGCCTCCCTGTAGAAATGCTGCTGGGGAGGAAACACCTCATTATTATTCATTAGGACCCCGCTGGGTGTTCAAGAGGCTCTGCATACAAGTCTCAGGCTCCTCATGTGATTTTAGAGGAGACTGCCTGGGACCTTCTTCCTCCCAAAACTCGGGGAAAAATGTCCGCATATATCCACAAATGTGTCCCAGTCTCTCTTCTCATTACCAAATTCCTTCTTTTCACGTCACGCAGAAGAGTAGAATAGACAAACATTTTAAAAGAAAGCATCAGGCACTTACTGCTTTCCCGACAACACGAGTCATCATTTCAAAAGCTAATGCCAGCCACGAAGCCGGAAGCCTCCGAACCCGTGTTTCCAGTGTCCCTCTGAAGTCGGCGCTGATGGAGGCTGCAGGGGCAAGTTCGCGGTTCATAAATTCTCTGTTCCCTTCATCCCAGTTGTCTAAACATGCAGAGTGAGGGAAGGGCGTGGAATTATCAAGAGACTCCAGCCTCTGTCCTTTAGGAAGAGTCAGCACACTCTCAGTCACCAGCTTTCGCCACCACGCCCCTGCCCACAAGGGTCAGGGTCAGCTCTTACACGCCCAAGGTGGTTTGAATGTCCCTGGGTTCTAACTCCCCATCTCACTCAGGTAAATGCTCTTTGCATGTGCCTTTCAGTTCAGAGATACCTTCTTCTGGGTCCTTTTCTTTCCCATTCTGTTGCATGGGGCCTGCACCTGATCCAGTTTGTGGATGATTCATGGATTTGCTCATCCTGATGGCACAAAGTGCTCCTACCCTGCCTATGGTGGCCCAACACCACCCTACCTCACCACCTTGCAACTTCACCCATCACTATGGAAGCAGCTGGACCCAGAATGGGCCCTGGGAGGGCTGTGCAGTGAGAACCTTGGGTTCAAATCCTACCCCTCCACCTGAGTAAGCAGGCCCCACGGGTAAGTCATTTTCCCTTTCTGTGCCTCGATCTCCTCATCTGGCGAATGGGAATCATCGTGCTTACCTTACTGAGTTGTAGTGAGCAGCAAATGAGATGAGGCACGTGAAAGCGGCTTTCAAACTGCAAGGCACAACTTGAATGCTATGACTCTATTCCAATGTCATTTACCTGTGAATTGGTGGAAGCAGCAGGATCACGTGCAAGGAAGCGTTTCCTCGCAGGGCAAGTTCAGAGTGCCCAGGGCTTGGGCTGTGTGGGGGGGTTGAGCATCTAGCTGACCATCTTATCAGCTGAGTGGGTGAAGGGAGGGGGCCATGCCTGCCTCAAAGGTGGGTTCACAGGTTTCATATTTGAACATCCTCATGGTCAGCTTTTCCCCAAGAAGAAAATAGCCAACAACATAAGACAACAGAAGGATTCTTTCCTTCCTTTTCCTGTTTGCCATCTAGCAATGCGGTCACGGAGGAAAGTTCACACACTAAGTTTCCAAGTCATTTCTGTTTAGCTCATCAATAATTGCCTTATAAGAACGATTCCATGCCTAAGAAGCATTTTAAGCCTTTTTAAGCTCCGAAGATTAGGGTGCAACAGGGAGGGGTGGGAGAAGGACAGATGAACAACAGACTGGAGTACATTTTCCATGCACAGAAGTAGATTCTGTACTTGGGTTAGATTAATCCCCAAACTGAAACCGGCCCTGAGCATCATTCTGAGAAAGAAGAGCAGAGAGATAAGAGCAGGCCCTCAGCAAAGCCCTGGCATCGAGCTGTCTGCACAAAGGCCGACTGTGCCCTTCCCCTGCAGCCGAAGGACGGACAGGCCAGCCCGCAGAGGACAGCTGGAAGGGGAGAGACTGCTTAAGGATAGGCAGGAGAGGGAAAAGAAAAAGGAGCAGTGGCCAATGGACCGTGCCCAGCCCGGGCCCGCTGGCCTGCCGGAACTCACACTGTCGAAAACACAAGCATTGGATTCTGAAAAGACTGAGGGGCAGGGCAGTCCTGAGCTGCTTACGGCCCTGTGCAGAAGGACACGCACGGAGGGCCTCAGGGCCCGCCGAAAAGCTGACCCCTTCCTCGCAGCATGCCTGGACTCCTAAACGCCGCCTTCTTGGGACAGGTGGGTGGTGACTCTGAAGATTGTCATGAGAGGGGCTACCAGGACACGGAATCTGCAAGTGGGTCCCAACAGGATTAGCTTGACTGAAATTCTGGGTCTTCCAAGAGGCCTAAGAGCTTCCAAGGGGACAGGACTCATTTGGAGGTGTTGGTGACTTAAAATAACTGTCACGTGATTTGGTAGTCACACCTACAAAGACTGAACTACAACCTCTGTGGACACGGCTGTGCAGCAGTCAGGAGCAGGAATGTGGCAGAGCCCAGGGCCCAGGACGGGCCACCCAGGAGGGGCCCCAAGAGCTGCGGGAGCCACCACATGAGAGAAGAGGAAGAGGAAGACCTGGAGAGGGAGGTGACACTGCTGTGCTTCTTCCCCTCCTGCCCAAGGCTTTGAGGAAGGCCAAGCAAGGACCTGGGAAAAGGTAGCCCCATCTCCAGGTCCTGGCAGGTCTGCAGGAGGGTGACAACAGGGGCCACATGGAGAAGGTGCCGCGTGATGCTGCCGAGCTCCCCATCGTCACTTTCCCAGGCTCTGCAGATAAGGACACCTTGCTGCAGGGCTTTGGTCACCTTGGGGACCTCTTGATTTCCACGTGCCGCTTGCTGACTCAGCTCAGGGCCACATGGGCGACTCTGTAATTAATTTTCTCTACTCACAATCAGGTGGTGAAGAAAGATGTTAGAGTCACATGGCTGTCAGGATACTCCCAGGAGCACAGGGTTGGGGCAAGACCAGAGTGAACTTGCCAGAAAAACCTGGGAGAGGCGCGCCCAGGGAGACACACGCAGTCTGGACTTGGGATTTTTAAATGGCATCGGTGCGTTCCTTCACACCTATTCCCCTCTCCCTGCTGCAATTGCATCTGTCTTCATCTCTCATGAAAGAAAAAAAGTGATGTATTAGTATTATAAAAGATATAGTATATTTATAAACATAGCATTAAATCATTGGATGGCACACTGCTTTTTAATTTTTTTAATTGTTTCTGGTTTTAGTCCTGCTGGTGATCACTTCCATGACTCCAAGTAATCTGCTTTTGTCACCTCTGGCTTTATTGACTGTGCACTTGACCTTCTGGCTGGATATAGGAGGACTTGGCTTACTGGAAAACTCTCCCACCTCTCACCCCTCCTTCCCAACACACCTAATCACAGTTCTTAGTTCTTCCACTGGTTCTGTGTGTCTAAACAATGCATGCGTACGTAGTGTTTAAAAATACACACCAGTCACACCCATACACGCGCTTCTGTGTGCACAGTGTAGGGTCTTTCCTTTGTATGTTTGTCATGTCTCTTGCCACGGCTTCATCTACACCGTCTCAGTACAGGTAAAAATGTGGTGGGATAGGGGAGTCACCACACATGGCTTTTGTTGCTGTCACACAGATGCAAAAAGAGGGAAAGAATAAAATGCATACGATGAAAATAAAAAAAAAAAAAGAATAAAATGCGTACGGAGCTGGTGTCCTCAGCCCTGGAAATTGACCCAAATGAAACAAAGGTGGCAAAGCTGATCTGCCCCCTGCTTACCACACACAGGGTTTGCCAGACATCCGTAGACAGATCGGGCATTCCTGGAAGCAGATCGGCAGAGGTGCCCTTTTGCCAGAGTCTCCCCTTTGTGCCAGCCACCTCCTACTTCCTGACTCTGTGTCCCCAGCCCTCCAAGACCCCAGCAGCTCCCAGCTCTGCTCCGTGTTTCAGCCAGTCACAGATTCCACAAAGAGCCACCGAGCACCCTCCCTGTGCTTAGACTCTGAGGACGGACTCATTCAAAACAGACAAGGTCTCTGAGTCCAGGGAGTGGGCTGAAGAAGGCAGGGAACAGGACAGGCAATAAATAAATTAATTACCCATAGTAGGATTACCATAAAGGATGTTGAGAGAGAAAAGAATAGACCCGTCTCTGAAGAGAAACGCCTGCTGCCAGGCATGTAAGCTGAAGCCAGAGAAGGCAGAGGGGCCAGGCTTACAAAGAGCAGCCTGAAGGGAGGCACCAGAAGAGGACAAGGCATGTGCAAAGGCCCTGGGGTGGTGATGGGCAGCAGGAGCTGTTTGACCACTGCATGGCAGGCACAATGGTCCAAAGGGAGGCTGCCAGAGGAAGGGCCAGATCACACAGGGGTGGGTGGCTGAGGAAGGGGGCTGAATTTTTGTCTAAGCACAATAGGAAGACATTAGAGGATTTCAGCAGGGAAGTGGCATGACCTGATTTTTGTGCTCTAAAATGTTCTTCTTGAAGAATAGACTGGAGGCACCCAGGGGGTTCCTCTTTCTCAACCAGAGGCGTAGGCATGTTTGTGGGCCAGTAAATGATTCAGGCATGTGGGAGAAGGAGGGAGTTAATTCGCACCAAGATGTCCAGTCGGCCATATTTCTCACGGCAACTCTCACATCACAACTCACAAAGGAGCACCTGCTTTGAGCTCCACTTGGGGGAGAGCAGAGTCTGGCTGGGCTGGTGGCCGCAGCAGCCCGCTGGTGCCTTTCCCCAGGGTTTCAAACTGGGAATTGGGAGACTGGAATTACAGACAGATGCATTGCAGTCTATTAACATCTTTTTTTTTTTTTTATCACCTGAACTCCTTTCCAGCCTCCCCGGCTCCACAGCAGGGGTCCCCATGTGATTTCTGCCGGGATCCACCCCCACTTTCAGGGAGCGGGGTTTGAGGTGCTGCCCTCCACTTTTCAAAGCCCTTCCCCTGGTCATCAGAGAGTGTCTCCTCAGGGCTGGGCTCTGTGAAACAGGGGACTTCCTCTCCCCACCCCCTCCCCGCCTCTCCCCTCCCACTACCCCTCCACTTTTTCTTCTCCTTTCTATTGAGTTACCTGTTCAAAGCAAAGCTAGCTCTCTCCTGGAACTGCCCGGATGGGATCCTGTCTCCCATCAAAGCTGCAGAATCTCTCTCAGGCCCAGCTAGTTGTGTCTGTCAAAACCTGTTAATGGCTACAGCCTTTGGGGGCAGCTCTGCTCAGTGGTCAGGGTTGTGGTTTACTAATTAGAGTGAGGCTTGAGCCTGCCACACAAAGACCCCCTGTGTAACACACACACCTTGGTGAGTCAAATGAGCTGGGACGCTGGAGTCAGATGCTTGTTTGAAAATGAGGCTATGCCACTGACGGCAGTGGGCAAGTTAACCACTCTGAGACTCAGTGCTCTCATCTGCAAAATGGGGCTACGATTGCAGTATCCACTTCATAGGGTTAAGTGGATTAAATAAGATGAGCCCTTTAAAGCACTTGAGTCGTGGAGGTGTTCAAGGAAGTGCTCCCTCGTCGTTAACTAGAATAATTCCAGATTCAGAGGGTGCTGAGATCAGGAAGAAGATTGCACAGGAAGCAAAGGGAAGAAGGGGAGGGATACACCAGCTTTGAGATGCTCCTACTGTCTACCGAGCTTTTATTGTTGCCCCCTAGTGGCCAAACCAATGCAGAAGCCAGAGGGCAAGAGCCTGATCAGAGTTCCCTCCATACCAAGTAATAAAGCAAGGGAGAAGCAAGGAGCAGTCCCAGAACAAGCAGACATCACGTGCAGGGTGCATACGAGGTTAACCATTAAGTTTTTGAGCTCATCCTAGAATAATGACTACATTCTTCATTGCTAAAAATCTCTGCAGTCACCTTCAAAGTACTCCCCTTGGCCATTGTGGTGATCATAATGATATTTAGTGATGAGCTATGTAGCACTTTTTCTACAATGAGTTTGGAAACTCAATTGTCAGACCTTGCTCAAATATAGTTCTGGTGGTCATTCCGGAAAAAGAATACCAAAATTGCTCTGAGGGGTGGAGAGCATCAGTGCCTCGCTTCCCAAGGAGAGTACTTGGAAGGTGACCCTAGGGATACTTGGCAGTGAAGTACATAGCACTTTTTCTAGGACTAGTTTGTGAACTTAATTATCGAACCTCACACATACACGTACGTGTTTTGCTTTGGTATATGCAGTTCGGGTTGCAGGTTCATAAATATGGCACATCAAGAAATAACAGCAAAGCTCTTTGCACAATCTACCCTATTTAATTGTCACAAAGGAAGGAAACTGGGGCTCAGAGGGATTGCTTTGTCCAAAGTCACACAAGCCTTAACCAGAGTAGCAGCCCAGGCAGTTCTACCCCTAGCTCTCCACAACACTACTCCACCCCAAAAGTTAGCTCCAGGGAGACTTTTGGTCAAAGCTATAGAAGCAGCTGAAAGTGACCCCAGTCTCTCGGTCAGGAACACGGCGAAGGCAAACCCCACCCACCAAGGAAATATCCCAGGGCGGCCTCTCCTGCTTTCATTTTTCTTGTACATATGCCTTACAACTCAGAATTGCTTCTTCAGCAACATTCAGTCTAATCATATCAAAAAAGTAAGAAGAATCAATTACTGTTAGTAGATAGAAAGAAGCTTTGGGGAGGAAAAAATATTGAATTCTGTTTAGATAAATGCAGCATAATTCGTTTCTGACAAGAAATCCAAGTAGCTTCTACCACCCCCCTTCTCTTGCCCATCCCAATGGCTGCAGGTAAGTCTGGACAGGGCCTGAACAATGGGGGGGGGAGGGGAGTGTAGATGGTGGCTGCTCACCCCCAATTCCTGTCAACCTGAGTGGCAAGGGCTGTTCTTCAGCACCCAAGGCCAGGGGAGGGGGAAGTCGGCAGGGATTTAGTGAGCAAGCAGGCAAGCCAACAAAAATTGTTCTTTTCTCTTTTCCTTTTTTGGGGAGCTGGGGGGATGGGGTGGCAAAGGGGGTGAAAAGAGGAGGGATGATCTCACCCTTACTTTTATAATTAATCACTTGGGCCCTGGCTAGCAGGAAGTGCAGACTCTGCCTGTCCGCCCTCCAGGCCTCCCGCTCCTGAGTTGTGTAATCATCCTGGGGGGTTCCTCCCTCCGAAGGAAGGATCAGTGCAGAATCCAAAAACCGGGAGGAGAGAGATCTGGGAGCAGGAGCCAAAGGTCAGAGTCCGGCCCCCAGTGTGCTTTAGGTGAGCACACGAGGGCAGACAATTAATGCAATGTTGGCCCACACAGGTTAAAAAAATCAATGGATTTGTTATCAACTTTCAGACATCAGGAGAATTTAGAATTTTAGGCTTCGTTCAGAAGAGCTAACTCTCTGGTTACACTAGCCTCATCCTGCAAGGTAAGGATGCTGATGCCTAATGGGGCCTGAGCCCTCTAGCTTGCCACTGTCACCACCACTCCCTAATGTGCCCCAAATCTGCAGTTCCTACCCATCCATCCCCACACTCCTGCTGTCTTCCTTACACCCCCCACCCCACCCCTCTGTCAAATGACCTGCCCAGATCCTGATCTCATTACTTACTGCTCTCACTGCTTCTGTCATTGCCACTTGCCACCAGTTCCCCTGGGGCTATACAACACCCCTAGACCTAACCTTCCAAAGTTCCTACTCACTCTGCTTCCTCCCTTGTAAGACAGGGAATTTACTCAATATTCTTTGAAAATGGGTTGCTCTACCACTTCCATTACCCCTGCCTGCATAGCATGCTTTTCCAATTTCTCTTTTAGCACCTATTTTAACTTCTCTGTTAAATGCTTTTTTATTGCTGCCATAACAAATTACTGTACCTAGTGGCTTAAGTAACATAACTTCATTCTTTTCTAGTTCTATAGGTCAGGCCTGGGTCTCGGAAGACCAAAATCAAGGCAGGGCTGTGTTGCTGGTCCTACTTTCTTGCTGGCTATCATCGAGGGGCATTTCTCAGTTTTCTAGAGACCACCCGCATCCTTTCTCCATCTTCAAGGCTTAGTTCTCTCTTTTTCCTTCTGACTCATCTCTCTGACCTGATCAGGACAGGTTCTCTGCTTTCTTTTAGGGACTCATGTCTTTACAAAATTGGGCCACCTGGATCATCCAACAAAATATTTCCATCCAAAGGTCCGTATCCTTAATCACATCTGGATGGTCCCTTTTGTCACATAAGGGTTTAAGAGTCAGAGGTTCAAGAGATTAGGACATGAGCATCTTGGGGGGGACATTATTCTATCATCTATTTTGTCATAGTCACCTAGAGGCCCATTGAATCTCGCATGTTTTTAAAAAGTTCTGCTTCACCATTTCTTTTCTAAACTCCTGTGCAGTGTAACATTGAGAGAGTCCCCTGATCTCTCTGCTTCTCACGTCCATTAGACACTGTGCTGGGCTGATCAACTTCAGACAGCAGCTCTCCAGGGTGGAGGGAAGCTCTGACCTATGGTGCTTGTCCATTTCTGTGACATCAATATTCCTATGTGGTTGATTTCAACCTGCCCACTCTGATGCTACTGAAGGTAGAGGTGGGCAGAGAAGTGCACGTCAGCCTGAGCCAGCTGCAGCACTCGGCTGCTTATGTGTGAAATGAGTCATCGACTAGTGACCTGAGGATCGCTGGTCAATCCGTGATTTCCTCAAAACTGCTAAGCATCTAATGGCTGTCCAAGGAAGTGTGCCCCTCTCTGGGGCAGGTGCCATCTCCAGTGTAAGTGTTTCAGAGATCAGAGGATGGGTTTTATGAGAAAGGATTGGAAGAAATTGCCTAGAAGGAGGCACAGAGACCTCTGGGATTTGTGGGCCTCAGAGAACTCACAAAGTCCCGATCGAACCACAATGTGAGCACAGCTTCCAGAATATATGGGTTCTTCCAAGAAAACAATTCAGGGGTATAAGGGCAATTACTGTGATTTCTTCAGGTACACATGAGGAAGAATCAAATGAAGAATGTCAGCTTCATCAAAGAACCATTAGGATGTCACATAAAGTATAATGTGACATGAATAATTTTCTCCTCCCAACACGTGCATTTCCTTTGTAGTTGTTAAATATCTTGCCTTTAGACAGCCTGTGACTGTGTTTGCTGAGTTCTTACTACTTGCAAGGTACTGTGTGAAGACCTTCACATGTATCGTCTCATTCAGTGGTTCTCAACCTGTGGGTCGCGACCCCTTTATAACAATGAAAATACGACGCGGCATTGGGAAGGTTGAGAACCACTGGTCTAATTCAATTGGCCTTCTTCGTCCCATCTGGTTGAATGGCCAGTCCCTGGAACATGGGGCAGCTGGCCCTCTAGATGGGCTCGTAGCAAAGGTCCATGTGGAGCCAGTGGGAAAGTCGGGCTAGAGCCAGGACCTGTAGGAAAGACAGTCTAGGGAGGCCTCCATTTCTGCAAAAATCAGTGCCCATAAGCTCACTGGCAAATCCTCCTGTCATTTATTTGCTGTTGTTGCCTTTTCTATTAACTGAGACCCAAGGATGGAGGTCTAGGATAAACATCTAATGGACACAAACTGGATTTGGGGACCCACCACCTCCAGAGGGCGCTACTGCTGGTCTCTAAGCTGCCTTCCTAGTCCCTTCCTCCTTCCTTTCCCTCTTCCGAATGGCCCTTTGAGATCCCTGTTATCTCACACACCCCTAAGGGAACAGATGCACAACCATTTCATTCAACAATAATTGAGCACCTACTGCATGTCATGTGCTAGAGATCTGGAGATGAGAGAATCACAGTCTCAGCCCCAAAGTGTCCCCAGGGGTGGCACTCCTGGATCTTAGGGCTCTAACTAAATGCTCAGGATGCCGAGGGGTCCTCAGGGCAGAGAGCTGACACCAACTTGTAGGGGAAGAAAGCTTCACAGAGGAGACCCACGAGCTACGTTTTTAAAGAGAAAAGAATGGAGTTCTGCAAAGACCAGAGGTGGGAGAAGACTTTTCTGATGGGGACATCATGGGTATAAATAAACGAAAGCATCAGACGGGTGGGGGCTCCAGATACATTTGTGGGAGGGACAAAGCCTGGAGGGAGAGGAGAATATGGACGTCCCAGGGGCCAGATCAGGGGGAATTCCTCTGCCAGCTAAGCAGTCTGGACTTTGTCCCACAGGCAGTGAGGCATTGTGGATGGTCTTAGGCAGATGAGTGACACCGCCAGATTGGCATTTTAGAAGCTCACTCCTCTGGCACAGTGAAGGCTGGGCCTGAGGACGGGGCTGAGAAACTGGAGGCTATTGCAAAGGTCCACGTAGGGATGTTGAGGGCCTGAGCTGTAGCCCGGCAATGAGGTAGGGGCTGAGAGGACAAGCAGATAGAAAAGGGTACCCAGAACTCAAGATGCCTCCTCCTGTTCAAGTTTTCTGTTTTAACCTGAATATTTGGTGAGTGGCCAAACTGATGACCCACAAGCACGGGTCCTCTGCAAAGACTGCCTGGGGGTGGGCTAAGCCATAAGCTGGAAGATCCACATTCGGGGAGCCCCGCAGGTTGGAGAAGAAAATGAACTCCGGGGAAAGGGAGCATTCAAAACAAAATCCCCAGTCTCTGGGTCAACTGGTAAACAACCCCTGCACAAACAGTCGCAGAAATGCTGCTCGGCTCAAAGCCTGCGGACAGCACACAAGTCAGTAATCAGTGGCTCTGGGGAGGCTGGCCAGGGCAAGGAAATACCAAACCCTCACTCTGCGGGAGGGCATCATGCTTATGAAGCATTCCAGCTCCCCATAACTATGTAGGCAAAATCGGAAAAGAGCTACATTTTACAGTCGAGAAAACTGAGGCTCAGGGAAGCTGCTGATTTACCGAGGGTTCCAAGCTGGTGTGAGAGGGAGCTAGACCCTGAGTCCTGGAGGCCAAGTTTAGCTGTTCCTGACTTCCTCTTCTCAAATTTTGGGGCTCGTGTGGTCTGTTCCATGTGACCTAACACTTGCCCGTTCTCTAATTATGTCACAGGGTAGCGATGGCTGAACATCGGGGGTCCATGCAGTGTGGCAGGAAGTGTTCTAAACACTTCATATATTGTGAACTGACCTAAGCCAATTTGTCCATTCAACAGCTGTCGGGCTCTTTGGGAAATAATAGGAATCTCTGATAATTAGAGGGAGACGGGAGCTCCATCTGCTCCCCCTCTCAACCTTGCTACCGGTGCGGCTTTACAATAAAAGTCATTCTGCCACTCATACAAAGAGGCATAAAATCACCCACCTGTGGCTCCGTGTGAGTCCCACTCTGCCTTTTCGGTTCTCTGACATGCACTTTGCAGGAAAGGGTCATTTTGCCATTGTAGCTCAATGGCAGGGTCCACTGGCCTCCTGATTGGATCAGGAGTAAGAAGCGAGAATAAATGGAAGTCGAGACCCAGAAGTCTCCTGTTGACAGTGTTGAGCAGTTGGTTTCCTTTATTTTGCTTTGCCAGGGTCAAGTGCCCATTCAGTCATTCCAGCCAACCATCTATTTTGAGAATTGCTTATTTCATCCGCGAAATGTATTTTTTAAATATCCTTTATGCTAATTAACTGGGCTGTGGATGCAAATGTAGTTAGCGAGATTTGAAGCTCCTACATAAGCACTCCGGAGGGTAGGTCACTTAACAAATGTTCTCAGAGCACTCAGTAGGTGCTGGTATCAGGTCAAACTCTTTGAACTTTCAACATTTTAACTCATGGAATTTTTATAACAAACTCATCAGGTATAGATTGATATTATCCTGATTCACAGATAAGGAAATTGAGGCCTAGAGAAGATGAGCATGGCTGTGGTCTGTTCTCTCATCTCTGTCCACAGACCCAGACCCCATACAATAAACACATGTTAGGAATGAATAATAGTCAGCAATGGCGATTGGTCCTCCTGAGGGCCTGAGATTGGTTGAGAGTGGGTATCAGCTGAGAGGTGCCCTGTCCGTACAATGGAATCCGTTTTGCATTTATCATTATTCTCATGCACTTTCTTCCAATTCTCATGCATCATGGGTGGCTCAGTGTTCGCCTTAACAATGACCTGGTTCCACTGGGCTATCGACTTGCCTAACTGGGTTTCCCTCGACAGAGACAGGAGTCTCCTGCATCTCAGGATGCCACAGGACCCCGCGCTCCATACATTCTCCTAAAATGAGTGAATGGAGTCCTGACTCAGGGAGAAGAATCAACACAGCTCTGTGTGTGTCTTGTTATTTCCACCCTTATCTAACTTATTTTTAATAAAAACGTGCTCCCTTGATTTTTATGCTCATTTGGAAGAAGATGTATAGTTTCCATAATAAATTAGAAATAATTCAAGAAATGGATTGGGAAAAGAAAGAAAGAAAGTGCCAGGCACTTTCACATAAATCATCTCATTTAATTCATACAAAACTTATGAATTACGCTCAGAGATGTTAAGCAACTTGCCCAAGATCACACAGCGAGTAAATGGCTTTTCTGCTGGCTCTGCTGGATGCCAGCTAAGCTCTTGGTAGCACACTGCAGAGCCAGCATGCAAATGAGCTTAGGGAAGATGACAGTGCCAGACCATGTCTAGAAGTACAATTTAGAGAGGTATTCAGAGGTCTGCCTTCCCCCAAAGAGAAAAGGCTTTGGAAAAAAGCATAACATGCTCTGTTCAGAAAGCGGACAAGTCTAGACAGAAAGGGGCCCCCCAAATCTCAAGATCCCTCTTCTCTTTCAGGTTTTCTATTACATCGAAGCAAGGCAGGGGCGTGGGACTTTCTAACATGCAAAACGTATGCAGAATTTTATTCAAAAATGTTTAATAAATCAAAGATGCACTTAGAACAAGAAGCATCACTCAGCCCAGATGATGGCTCTTTGAGAGGCTGGAGACCCGAGGAGGCCAAGCTGTGTTTCTGTAGAACTGATTGATGGGACGGGAGAGATGGGGGAGGAATGGAGGTGGGGGACACGCTCTCTGCTGTGGACAACAACTGAGCAGAGGAAATTAAAAATGCAAGAGGGAAGACTGAGGCCGCACTGAAGGATTAAAGACAGGAAAGAAGTGCAAAAGCTCAGGTCAATTACTGCGGAAGATCCTGAGATGTGTAATTCACACCAGCCTGTGCGGCATCTGGAGCTCGGGAGTGGCATGGTCAATGCTTCCTCCATCCTTCCAAACCTTGGCCATCATAGGAGTCAGAACCACCCATGGCTTAAAGCTAGCGTTCAGTATGACGAGAAGGCGGTGCCTCTTGGAGACCGTGGCTTGGCCATGAGCCACTGCCACTAGTGGGGCATCTCTCTTCTGATCAGACATCGCTGCACATGGTGGCTCCATCTACCAACAGTGTTTTAATGTTGACTCCCATTAGGTCCTGAGCTAGTGGATAAGGATAGGGCCATGGACGTGACAGACATGGCCCCTCGCTTGGTGGAAAACAGTGACATGCATGATACGGGCACCAAATGAGGCTGGAGAGATAAACAGAGTTCAGGGCAAACAGGGTCTTGGTAAGAATAGGGGACTCGATTCAAAGTGCAAAGGGAAGAGACGGAAAGCCTTTAGGCAGGGCCGTGTCTTAATCCGACTTGGTTTTATAAGATGAAATGCAAGTGGATAGTGGAGAATGAACTGAACAGGGGCAGGGAGTGGGGGCTATTGTAGGAGGTGAGGCAAGGGAGGGTATGGGCTGGGCTAGAGAGGGGCAGCAGAGGTGGAAGGTGCTGGAAGGAGTTGAGATGCATTCTGGAGGTAGAAACATACCCATAATTTGGGTTTGAGGATGGGGAGGAAAAAAAAACCAATGAGGATTTCCAGATTTCCAACTTGAAGAGCCATGTGTGCACTTGTGCCATGGCCAAGACGGAGAGCACTGGGACAGGGTCATCGTGCCACCCAGCCTAACCCTAACCCTGAACACTCCACACCTGCTTCGAGAGAAAGAAGAGAGTTGGAATCACATGTTCACACAGACTCCTGCCCAGCCGGATGCTCACTCTCCACCTGGCCACGCTGAGGGGCAATGTGGAATTCAGGACTGTCACCGCCTCTGGGGACTTCTCATCCTGGTCAATCAACTCCAACACATGTTCATAAGGTTTTCTAAAAATCAAAATTGACCTAGATTTGACCATGGGAGGTTAAAAAACTTTACTTTTCCTATAAAATTGACCTATGTCTGATATAAATCATGCCAAATGATGTGAATTTTCTTTTTCCTTTGACCAAAAAAGAGCTTAGCAATAAATGTATAGCTCAGATTCGTAACTGATTCGCGTTTATGGCTTCCATAATGGCATTCTGCTTTTCTCCTTGATATTGATTAATCCGGTGGAACATCTGTCACTGTCTGCCCCTTGGATCAGCCTGGCGATGTGTGTGGCCCCTGCCATCTCTGCTTAGACTGGGGATAGACTGGGGATGTTCATCCCAAGCCTGCCTGAGCCATGCAGGCCTCCTTTCCAGCTAATAGTTAGCGTGGTTGGTGTGGTGTGCTCGGAGGTCGCCTTCCCAAATGAGGCGACCTTTCTTTGAGCTGCCAGGTATCGGTTGCTGAGAGCTCTCAGCTGAGAATTACCCTTAACCAAATTATTATAACTTGACTATGTATTATATAGATAATTTATTCTAGTTATTCTCTGAGAATTCCCTTAAAGAGAGCTGCTCGAAGTCACAGTCCTTCCACTGGGCAGCTCATGTCCAATGATCAGACTACCTTGGTACCAAGGCTCAGCCCCAGACCTTTCCATGGATGTGACATCTGCCCAGCTTACTGTCCCCTCGGTGTGTTGGTTCTAGGAGGACTTTCCATCCATACGGACCTGGCTGGCTCTCTTTCCCAGGAAACCCAAGCCGAGACAATAATGGCTGCTGTTGTTGGGAGAACAGGATTTTTTTCGTAAGACAGGGCTCTTTGCCACCCCCGATGAGCAATAGTAAGGAAGAGGAGATGGTAAAAATGGGTCAGCAGTGGGAAATCTGTGCTTTTAGATGTGGGGTTTTCTTTGATATGTGCCCAGAGGGCAGCCCCCAATATCCAGTCCGTTTAGCAGAGTAGGGGGTACAACTGGTTTTGAGTCAAAAGAGCTCAAATTCCAGCTCTGTTTTCAAGTTACATGACCTGGGCCAGTTTATTTAACTTCTCTAGGCCTCAGTTTTCTTAACTGCAAAATGGGCCTAATCACTTCGTGTGATAGTTATAAAGAGTTGCTTGACTCAGGATTATTACAAGCACTTGAAACATGGAAGCTGCCTGAAAAATACTGGTTTCCTTTCACAAACTCGGGGGTGTCCTAGTGGCTTCCAGGCCAGAGACTGAGGTGTGTAGCCCCGAACAGTTTCCAGTGGATATGAACGCACTGCACTGGGTGGAGCGGGGGAAGGTCCCCTGCCCCGTGCCACCTTAACAAGGGATCTCCATGGCTCCCTCCTACCAGTGCGTGGCTCCAAGAAGTCAATGGATCCGGCTACAGGACAAGGACAGAGAGCAGCGACGCTCCCCTGCAGGATGTCTTCTGGGATCAGGAATGACTTTCGGAATTTACCTGAGTCCCAGCCTCCTGACTGAGTGAGAGGCATCATGAGAAGGTAACTCCACAAGGCTGGGGCTCAGTTTGCCTCCTTTAACTCCCTAGAGAGACGCTTGGCACTTAACAGGTGCTCAGTAAACTCTCATGGAAGGAATGACCGGATGATCTTTACTCCCCCAACTAGCGAAGAAGTCCGAGGATTTCTAGAGGGTGCCTGTGTGCATAATTTCCACATAAAAGCTCTCAGGGGAGCCGTGTGTTGTGAGTCCAAACCCCCCGCTCCCCGTTTTCCAGTGAGCTCCCCTTGTTTTCTGGTGTCCCCTCAGCTGAGCAAAGCTTTGGCGGTTCCCTCACTGCTTTCTGCTAGAGCAGAGGTCTGCGAGCCACTGCCCTCTTTCTGTAAATACAGATTTATTGGCACCTAACTATGCCTGTTTGCATAAGTATTCCCTGAGGCTTGCTCTTGTGTCACCCCAAAGTGGTCACAACAGAAATCGCATGGCCAGTAAAAACCCTAAAATACTTACCTTCTGATCGACTCGGAAGAATCTGCTGCCCCCCATCCTAGAGAGAGGAAATTAGGGAAGGGCTCCTCCCAAGAAGGTGTCCATTCCTTCCCTGGGTTGGAAACTGTAAGACTACACTCACCCAGCACCAGGCCCTGCCATCTCTGAGGGGGCCGAGCAGGTGTCATCCCAGAGAGCAACTGCCCTGAGAGGATCTTAGGTGTGCCACAGAAAATTTTTAAAGACTGTTAATTAAATTATTTTTGAAAGCATTTCAAAGCACAGTCAGTATCTATTTTTATAACTCTTTTCTTTTTTTGATCGTCATACTTTAAGTGTGCCATGGAAGTTTAACTATAGGTTCAAGTGTGCCGTGAGATAAAAAAGTTTGGAAAACACGGACCTAGAGGCTCCGCTGATACCCAAGCCACGGTGTGTTACAGTGCTGAGCTAAGCATCTTAGCCTTCTGCTCTCACGCACACCCAAGTAAGAACTATACTATTCCCTATTCTACAGATGAAAAAGAAGCCCAGAGAGGGTCAATGACTGGCCCAAAGTCACACAGCGGAGTTGTGGCGGAGCTGGGGCTCACCCCACACCATCCATTTTGAGCCCTAACTGCCTTTCTTTGGCACTGCCCCAGGCTCCTGTCTTAACTGAAGGCTTAGCAGAAAGAAGGAAGAAGGTTACTTGAGGAAAAGAAAAAAAGAAAAACATGAAGCAGGTTTGTTCAGGCCCAAAAGGTAATTGCAGTGTAAAAACAATCCTTCACCCAGTACATCAAAGGGCGGGTCTCCGGCAAGGCCCTTGGGAGGACGCCTTTCCTTTGAGTAGAAGAATCAGCAGTCTGGAGGAGCAGACTCTCAAGCCTCCTGAGGCAGGACCAGGGCTCTCCCCAGCGCAGACACCTTGAAAATGACACCTAGAGCACTAGACTGACCTAGAAACCCCTGACACCTCCACCAGGAGGTGTGCCAAAGGCTCAGCATTCGGATTTAAAAACCAGAGGTTTTAGGTAGTTTCATTTCCCGCTCCCCAGATATAGAGATGCCGCGTGATAGACCAGCCTCTCTTGTCCTGCTAAGTTAAAAAGAAATTAAGTATCTTTCAGAGAATTCTCTCCTTTAGAAGTAAGTGAAGAAATTTATTAAATTTCACATAGTCATGATAACGAAACTTTAGGGAAACAGGAACACTATGCGGATGGTCTGTGGTTAGTACAAAAAGAGCAAAATTGTTCCCCCTTTTATTGTTTGAAATGAGGGACGATTACATGTCAGAGAAATTAACCCAGATTATAAAAATGAACAGTCAACTCCCAGGAGTCACTTCCTGCTGACACAGGAAGAAAAGCTCTGGCTTGTTTCCTGGGAATCTCTCCACGAAGTCAGAAGGTCAGCAAGTCACACAAGGAGGGAAAAAGAGACCCCTTCGTCTCATGAGTGATTTAGTGGTGTGTGCAAATGCTGCGAAGACCCCCGCTTTGCATCTGGAAAACAGCAAACTCCCCATGGGAGCGGCCTCTTGGGCCTGTGCTCTGGAATCAGAGAACCCTGACAGTTTCCTCAGCTCCGCACCAACATCCTGCTTAGCCACCACTGCCACCCTCACCGCCTCCCAGTCTACAGAAACCTCCCGCCCAAGACAATTTCTGTTGCATTGTTTTTTGTGCATATCACTAACTAAAATTAACTGTTTGCTTTTCTTTTGTCTGCCCCTCTCCTCCTCCACCAGTTTGCATCTGCCTCCCCCACGCTCATGTCCCCAGCACCTGGCTCACAGTAGACCCTGGGTGAATATCTGATGAGTATTAATGGAGTGTTCAGGAACAAACTGGCGTGTGCTTTGGATTTCACAAATGCCATCTGTTTTTCCCATGCAGTTTTTCTTTTCACATTGAGTTGGCAACATATGTTATCTAAAGCATCCTGGTTATAACTGGCACTTTAATATAAAGTGTTTTTCATTTCTTCTTCCCATCCAACATAAATTTATTAAGCGCCTATCAAGTGCCAGGCATTGATGCCTAGAATTCAATGGCAATCAAAACAGAGTCCCTGTCCTCATGGGTTTCCATTCTAATGGGGGCAGTGAGGAAACAAATACTGATCCCAGTACGGGTATGATGTGACAACCTCGCTAGACTCATGCAGGGCTTCTGAGAAAGCCATGTTTTAGCTAAGGTCTGACAAATGCACTTCTTGGTTGAAGAAGTTCTTAGTGAACTACATTAACCTGCTCAAAAGTAATTAGGGGTAGAGTTAAGAACGAGTTAGGGTCAGAGTAAGGATTAGGGCAGTGATTTTCAACAGGTGTGCTGTGAGACGAACTTAAGTGTGGCAGGAAGAAGATCATTAATTAAGTTATGTTCAAAAGAAACTCAAAGCACCTTAAGTATATTCTTTTTATTTTTTATTCTTTTTTCGGATCAACATCATTTAAATGTGCTGTGGAAGTTTAACGATAGGTTCAAGTGTGTCATGAGATAAAAAAAGGTTGAAAAACACCGGATTGGGGAAGGACAAGGTAAGATCAGAGGACCACGTTCTAGAAAAAGGCACTGTTATGTGCGTATGTCATAGGGATGGGTTGAATGTTGACCAGTTGGATCTGCCTAAAATAGGATGGACATGACATAAATGGAGGAAAGAAAAACAAGGTGGGAGGAAGAAAAATGGCAGGACTCCGTCAGTCCTTCAAGACTCATCTGGCGACTGAGGCATGGACTTTATTTGGCCTTCTCCTAGGCCAGGACCTGTGGGCCTTCCATGGCTTTCAGCCTGGCTTCCAGAGGTGGAAGGAGCCGCTGAGCACTCTGAGTGCATGTGCCGATTAGAGATGACAGGTGGGGGCCAGGGCTGGCAGGGGCACAGCAAGCACCTGCCTCAGTGGGCAGCCCTGTTTCACAACCTTGATTTAGGGCTCAGGTCCGGAAGCCTCCTGGAGCGCACACCCAGATTACTGTCAGCAGTCAGATGTTTACAGAAGCTCAAGATCATGTCTATTAAAGAGAGCGATTATGTCCACGAGAACCCGCACTTAACAGGTAATTGCTGATGTAGAAAGCCTCGCCTGCGACCAGTGTAGCCAAACAAGGAACATGGAGAACAACTGTCCTGAAATAGGAACACCAGGGTTTTTTTTACTTCCCTCGATCAAAGAAAGACTCCAATGAAAGGAGAAAAAAAAATAATTAAAAAGTAAAACCCTTATGTAATGAGATGTAAAAGAAAACTGTTGAAGCCAACAAGCAACTGTGGGCAATACTTCAAAGGGCCCAGAATCAATGTTTGTCAATAGCAGTTTTGCATCCTTTAATTTATCTTTCATGAATATAAAGTGTGATGTTATTAGGAACCCATCCAGGCCTTAATTTTTGTTTGAGGTTTCATGAATCAGAAGCCTATTAATATTCTGTCCAAATCAGCAACGGCAGAGGACCGTGGCCACAGGCCTTACCTGATCGTGCATCTTGCAGTTGGGTTGCTAGTTACGAGCAGGCCTTCTGTGCTGAGCACTCAGGCGTTCACCCAGGGGTGTTCTCTATGTTGCCTACTTTCTTTGGAGACTTTCTTCTCCGAAGAGAGGCTACCTCATGACTCAGCCCAGCCCCAAAGTTACCATTTGTTTAATCAAGATAGTTGGTTTCCAAAACATTAAACATTAAACAGTATTTGATGCCTAGTTAATAATTTGCATCCTCATTTGTTCCTGAATCTTTGGAGACTGACATTTTTCCCCCCCAAGGGCACAGAAAACAAAGGAAATTATATTGAGAGCAAAACTCAAGTCCTTACACTGCAAAAATGTTTGCCAGAATGTCTCAGCTCCACGTTCTGCTGTTAATGGTTCTGGTGGGAAGGACCGCCTTCGGGGTAAGTGTTCTTTTCAAATATCTATAGTCCGAGAAGCTGAGGTTACTAGGAGCAACAAACCAGCTGGACTGCCTGAGAAACTTTGGTGCGAGAGGCTGGAGTTGCCAAGTTGAATATGTCTTGCTTACATGAACTCATGCAGGCCTGTGGCATTGGGCGTCGTTGGGCACCAATCCCAAGGGAACACACTTCTGACTTGAGCCCTGTTGGAGTCTCTGTGAATGCATTCCAACAAGGGCGAGGGCAAGAGGATCTGGAAAAGTCCTGGGTTATAATCTGTCATGGACCCCAGGGACCCCTTTCAGAAAGAAGCCAGTGAAAACTATACACCAGGGCTGGGGAACCTGCGGCCCTAAGGGCACATGTGGCCCTTCGGGTCCCCACATGCAGCCCCTTAACTGAATCCAAACTTCATAAAACAAATCTCTTTATTAAAAGGATTTTTCCTGTAAAATTTGGATTCAAAAGGCTACACTCAAGGATTCAGAGTGTAAATGCTGGCCCTAGAGAAGTATCCCTCTATGCCAGTACTGACAGGCACACCATTTTCTAGCCATTTGGGGCAGACCTTAGGGTGAGAACTCAAGCACTTTGGCCTTAGGGAAGACTCTCGCTGGCTGTAAATGCTCCTGGCCATGGGCTTGTTTGGATGGATTAGATCTGGGGAGAAGCTCTGTGGTTAGTACTTTTTCTTCTTTTCCTCTGACCACGGGGCTGGAGGGTGAGCTGGGGCCCAGGGGAGGGAAGTACCATCAGAGGGTCTTCAATGGGGGACCCAAGACCTTTGGGAGCAGATGAGTTGCGGAGATATTGGCTCTGCAGTGTGCTGTTGTGGTCCAAGAGTGTCAGCGGGATCTCTGTAGGCAAGTGAGAGAGAGTGCCTTCACCAGAATTATAGCCTCCTGGGAGCGCCACACTGGAAGTGGTCTGAGGCATGAGGGTGGGCTTTGAAGCCCGGGTTTGAACCTCAGCTCTGCACATTCTAGCTGTGGAATGTTGGGCAAGTAATATAATCTCTCTGAGCCTCACTGTTCTGGTCTGCAAACCAAGTGCTAATCTCTCGCAGATTGGGGGAGGGTCACGATTAAACAAGGTCATGCTTGTGGCTTGCAGTAAATATTACCTCTTTTCCCTTGTGATTGCTAGAATGAACCCAATTTCTCCATAAAATACCGAGAATGCCCCCTATTGTTGGGGAGAGAGTGGTAGAAAGCAGACGGGGGTGAGAACTGAAATAACAGTCAGGGCCTCTGAATCATAGGAAGAACCTTTGCATTTTAACCCCCATTTCACACCAGAGAGCATTTCCCGAAGGAAGCAGATTAATTTACAGGTTTTCTGATTAGCGTGTTTTAAAAACAACAGCTTCCCCTCCCATTTTGGTAAAAAGAGCTCAGACACCCATCTTAGCTTTCTGTCAAGTTGCCAAGTGACTCACTTCTGAAAGGCTTTTCTTTTCAAATTATGACTTTTGTATGGGTGGTAGCTGCAATTACAGATCACTATCAAGCCCCTACATTGTTTGATTGTTTGTTGGATGTCTAAGGCAGAAATACCAGAGGTCTAGAGAGAGGTGGTTGGAATCATCACAGGCCCACAAGGGGCCCAGAGAAAGTACCAGTCGGAAAGAATTAGATCCCAAAGTTTGCAGGTGAGGAGAAGCGTTGACACAGTCTGTTTGAAGTTCACAAAAGGATAATGGTCCTGAAAAATCCCTTTTTTGCAAACCCCAGTGAATTTTTAGGGTTAGCAATGAAATTATAAGTCAATAATGGATAAAAGAGAAAATATGAGAGTTAGCCTTCAGGCAATGAGCTTAGTCAATTCCAAAGAGAGGATTCGGGGCTTTGGAATGTTTGCTTACCCCAGATGTGTGCCAGACAGGTGGTCGGGAAGGCAGCTTGAGTTGCACAGGCCAGCACACAGACACCAGGGGGAAAGTGGCCAAGTCACTCAGATGCTTTGGAGAGTTTGGGGCATCTTGGAGGGGAAGGGAGCCTCACGGCCAGATGGGCTGGGTGGCCTCTCAGCACCACAGAGCTAAAAGTGATAACCAACTGCCACCACAAAATGTGGAGGCCTGAGTGCTAGGCCACCACTTTCTGTGAATTGCCTCATCTCTGGAAGGACCCTAAGAAATAAGCCTGTTACTGTTCCCATTGTACAGACACAGAGGGGGAAAACTTGGCCCCAAGTCGCAGAGGTGGGACATGGCAGAGCTGAACTCCAGAGCACAGGTTGGTGTCTGTGTAGAGAACTCTCCTGCCTGGACCCCTGGCTGAGGATGATGCCTCTTTGGTCACATAGGTCAGGGCCATGGTCCTTTCTGCAGGGAAAGGAGGCTCCTAGACCAGGGGTCTATTAGTTGTGAGGACAATAGACTCTCCTAAACAAAGTGTCTGCACGGGGACCCTCCCATGAATTCAGATCACACATCAAGTGAGCACTCCTCTCTGAGACCAACTTCCATGTGGATGTATATTCAGGTACCCACTAGCCCAAGACATGTGGGTCAAATATCACTGCCCTGACCACCAGGGCCTCATACGTACGTAGTGCCTCCCTGTCCTGGTCTAGATAGGCCTTACCTGCCAACTCCGAGCACCTGTCCGGCACAGCCTGCATCGTCATCCCTGGCTGATAGCTGAGAAAGGAGCCCAGAGATGCTGAACGAGCTTCCTGGCCGGGTCCATTGGACCTCTGCCCATCACAGGAGGCCTGCTCAACTGTAAGGAGGACGCGGCCTGGCTGAGAATCTCTTCTTGCCATGTGTGGTTCTTAGAGATGGGGCATAGCTGGGTTTAGCCACAGTGGAATTTGAACTCTTCCAAGGTCAGAAGCTGGAGGACAATTCTGGTCAGGCTGGCCTGCTTATCTCAACCCTTCCCCAGAGAGGAGGGAAAGACAATAGCTTCTCCTCTTCCCCACAAAGGGAGCTCAGAATTGCTGTTTGCTCAGTTTCTGGGCTTTCTAAACCCTGGAACTCTGGATGATTTTTGCTGCTTGTAGGATTTGCATAAACCAGAGTTTGCACACTGTCAGCTTGGAGTCTATTCTGCTCACAGCTTGAGTTTTATCTGCTGGGGAGAAGATCAACCTGAGGAGTATTGTAGTTTTCTTTTAATTGTTTGGGGTCATTTGAAAATCAGAACCTTTTGCATGAAGACACAGATCTCCGGGTTTTCTGGAAAATCAAACATTCAAGTAACACTGGGCTCATGTTCTTGCCTGGCACCTTGGGGAAAAGTGGTCACTGCCCTGGTTATGGGAAGAGGCTTGGGTCTCCCCGATCGTGCCGTGCCCACCACTTTCTAGAACCCTGTGCCATCTGGCTAATGTGCATTATAGGTCTGGTTTGGAGAGAGAATAAGAGAGAGAGAGGGAGGGGGAGAGTGAGAGAGAAAGGGAGAGAAACATTTGAGATGGGCAGATGATCAGCCCAGCATCTGACGAATTCCAGCATCCACACCTGCATGGATCTGGGTCTGGTCCGCGGGGCCTTGGGCAGGAGGGTACCAGGCCCCCTTTTCAGAGCCTCCAGCATGGCAGTCCCCTCAACCTCCAAGCAGCGGGAGAGCAGTCCTTCCTCCTTGCTGTCCTGTACACAGCGTCTCACAGGGATCGGAGGGACGAAGTTTCCCTGCAACTTCTCATAGATTTCTTTCTTAAATTGATCCTAAGCACGAGTCTCACTTATTGGCCTTGGCAGTATACACTGGTATTTAAAGAAATCAGGTCGCAGGAAATCGCCTGTGTATATAGGCGCGGATATATTTATATTTTAAATTCATTAGGGTTTCCTAAATGCAAACGCCATTCTGCTGTCACAGAGAAACAGCATGGCAGAATATTCGGCAGCCGGGATTTTAAATAAAACATGCTTTTTCTTCATAATTAATATAACAAGGTTTCCTGGCTTAAGGCTTGGCAAAGATCCCAGGAAAAGCGGTGGGGGGAGGGGGCTGGTGTGACTGCGCCTGTGACCTGACAAACAAGTTCCAGGAAAAGTCTGTGCTGAGCCAGCTCCCCTCAGTCAACCCCCCTCCGGGGAGCACTGGGGCGATTTGCACAACAAAACAGAACAAACGCACAGACAACAGAGACTAATAACGGTCATAGTAATAATAGTAATTATAACAATAGCAGCAACCAATGATTAGGTCTGTAAATACCCAGACACTGTGTGCTGTAGGTTTATTATTTCATTTCAGCTTCCCCAATAACCTGTGGGGTAGGAACCAGTGTCATTCCCATTTTGACAAATAAGAAACTAAGGTTCAGAGAAGTGCAATCGTCTACCCAAGAGGCACCCCTGAGAGGGAACAGAGCTGAGATTCAAACCCCGGTCTGCCCGATGGGAAATTCTACAGGTATAAACACCGTGGTGTAGATTACTGTCCTGGCACTGCCCAAAGACGAACAGGACGGTTCAGTGCCGCATGGGAGGTGTCAGACGGGGCAGGGGCCTCAGACCCCAGCCTGGAGGCTCCTTCAGGAGTCCCTGAAGCTTTCCTTTCTGACACCAGACGGATTGCGTCTTGCCAGACAGCTAACCAATTAGTTCAGTGTTCTCAGAACTTCAGTCATGAATGAATCCATCTGCAAAAAATTTGCCAAAGCCCACGTTAGTTTCTTAATGCACTTCCTAAACAGACTCACCTTTTCTCTACTGAGATGGATTTATTTTTCAAGGAGACTGTCACCACTATTACGAAAGCAAAAGACATCCTGAATTCTACCTGCTGCAGTTGTCACGCTAAAGCCCCAAGACTGCAGCGGCTTTCCCCTGGCCAGAGGGGTGAGCAGATCAGCGGGGCAGCCCCACCACCTTCCCGGACAGGAAACCGAGAAGGGAATGACTTTCTCGTGCTGTGCTTCGCTCTGCTTCCCCACCGTGGCCAGGCACCACTAAATCAACTCAAGTGCCACCAGTGGGTCTGCCCCACACCGTGGAAAGCACCGAGGACAGCATCTGTGCTGGTGTCCACCCCCAGCAGTGGGTAGTTACTTTCCGGAAGCCCTGGGCTTTTTTCTGAACGTAACTGACCAAGGTTAATTTGCACCCATGCGGGAGGCCTCACCCTCAGCCACTCTTGTTGGCCTTTTCAAAGGACTTCCCAGGTGCATTACTGCGTCCAGAGATGAGAATTCTCATCCAGTCTCCTTGTCCGGGTGACTCCCTGAGCGTCAAGCCTGTCTGCCTCAAATCCCCGAGACAGTCTATTTGTCAGGATGTTTTCCCTCATGTAAGGATGCTGCTCACCTGAAGAGCAACCATTGCAAACGCTATCCTCCCTCTGAGCTCCCAGTTTCCCTTGAATAAAACATTGGCTTGGGTCAAGGAATTCTGCTTTTTATAATCAGGCAAAATGAGGCACAGAGAGATTCAGTAACTTGCACAGGAGCAAAGCTAAGCATTAAGTCTTCTTGGCCAAGAACTTCAGGCCTAAGAGAACTGGATCTAATCAAAGTGTGGCCAAGGGCAGAGTTGCCTGGACACTGGCTGCAAATGCATGTTCAGGGCCACCCAGACCATGAAGGCACAACCCTTGAAGGTGTGCCCTGAGATCTGTCCTTGATCTGCAGATGGTCCTTTTGGAGCCATCCTTCTTAAGGAAGTTTGAGAACCAGTGTCTTTACGGTGGAATCTCTCCAGAAGTGCACATGGGGCTACTTCTGCTCCTTGTCTTGTCTCTGCCTGCTGCTGCCACACGAAGCTGCAGCCCAGTCCTTAGGTCGCCAGGCAGGGGTCTGAGAGGGCTAGCTCTGGGCTTTAGAGCAGAAAGCTGCAGAACCCCCTCACCCCGAGCCAGGCACAGGTGACGGGTGTCAGAGCCAGAACACCTGAGCTTTCTCTTTTGCTGATGAAGGGTTGAGGCCAGTTCCTTTCTATGATACCTCCTGCTTTGTCACTGTAGCTCTATGAAGGGCTCCACCCAGGCTTCCAAAAACGAAAACCACCCACAGGCACCCCTGGCCACTGCCTTCTCCTTTGGGCTCCAAAGCTCCCCATTAGAGCCTTCCCCCCTTCGCCATTGGCTTTCGATTACAGCAAAGCCACAGCGAACCTGCCCATGCAGAGATAACATCGAGCAACTTGTGTGTTAAAGCAACAAGAGCAAGAGTCCTCATGCCGAGAAGGGGCAGAGTGGCACCACTTCACACCCATTAAGATGGGGGTCATTTTTGAAATGGAAAATAACAAGCATTGGTGAGAATGTGGAGAAATTGGAAGCCTCAGACATTGCCAAGGGGAAGGTAAAGTGGTAAGGCCACTGCATGACAATTCCCAAAAGAGCTGAGCAATGCCACGGCCAGGTACATATCCAAAGTAATTGAATGAAGAGTCTTGGACAGATATTTGAATGCAGCGTTTCTAGGAGCATCATTCACTACAGCTGAAAGGTGTAAATAACTGGTATCCATTGACAGATGAGTGCATAAACAACACACCACAGATGATAGATAGATATTGACAGATAGATAGATTAATAGATAGATGATAGATAGATGATATGTGATAGACTGATGATAGATAGATAGATAGATAGATGATAGGTGATAGATTGATAGATGATACGTGATAGACAGATGATAGATAGATAGATAGATAGATAGATAGATGATTGATAGATTGATAGATGATAGATAGGTGATAGATAGATAGGTGATTGATAGATTGATAGATGATAGATAGCTGATAGGTGATAGATAGATAGATGGTACATGATAGACAGATAATAGATAGATATAGAGATATATATGCAATGGAATACAATTCAGCTATAAAAAGAAAGGGAAGTTTGATACATGCCACAACATGCATGGACGTTGAAAACATGATGCACAGTGCAATAAAGCCAGTCATGAAAGGATAAATATTATAGGATTTCACTTACAGAAAGTACCCAGAATAGGCAAATTCATAGAAACAGAAAGTGGAATAGAGGTTACCAGGGGCCGGAGGGAGGAGGGAGGAGGAGGTCTTGTTTAACGGGCAGTTTATATTGGCGATGATGAAAAAGCTGGGGGTGGAGAGAGTGGTGATGGTTGTACAACAATGGGAATGTAGTAAGTGCCACTGAAGGGTTTGCTTAGAAATGGTTAAAATGATAACCATTACGTATGTTTTACCACAATTTCAAATAAAAGGAACTCCTGGCTTGGCAAAATCACTCAACCCGGTGTCTTCCAGGGCAAGGTTCTCCTATCCTGGATAAGGTGATCCCGCGTCTCTGAGTCCTACTGATTGACGGTGTAACTCCCTGGGGATGGGGGCGCGTAGGTCCAATCTGTTTTGTCTCATCCTTACTCAGTGATCATTGCAACTCAGGCTGAAACAAAGCTTGTGTAGCAGCAGGAGCTGGAGCAGGAAGATGCAGCAGAACTCAGCTCTGTCCTCTGCCACCTCTGCCACCTGCACCACTCTCCCTGGCCTGACTTCCCTGTCCAGCAGTGGGGACTGGCCCTGCTGAGCCATGCACGCTTGTCCCTGTCCCCCTTCCAGCTCAGCAGCTGTAGCCTCCCTTGGCCTGGTACAGTTTCCTCCCACCCAACTGCCTGTGGGGTAACACAATCCTTCCCTGGGGCTCTGAGGCATCTGGTCTCCCCCCAGGATGTGGTCAAATGTCCATGGAGGAAGGGATCCCTGTGATCAGAGTCCCAACCTTTTACTAACCAGGTGAAAGTTTTCTCTGCTCTTGGTTCATTCTGAGCTAAGCCTTTGCCCCACCCCCCAAAGACAGATCTAGCTCCACCTCCCCCCACTACCACTTTCCAATCCTCTAGGAACATGTTCCATCAACTAATTTCTAAAACATATCGACTTCGACTTTTAGCTCTTTGTTTTGTTTTCTGGAAGGTTGGAAATTCTAAAACGCAGAGAAAGAATCTGAGTTGAAATAATGTACTGGATGAAAGACAGGACCAAATAGATTAGATTTATATGCCTTCCCCCCGTCCCCCAGCCCTAGGAGATTACGCTGTAAATCAACAGGACCCAGAGACTTGGGATTTCTCCCTGCCCCTCCCTGCCCTCCTCCCTAACCAACCCTATCCTAGAAGATGGCAGACTTCCAGACAAGCTAAGCTCACTTGTCGCTGGGGAACTTTTCACATTGCTGAGGACCAATCTCAGGAAGGTCAATAGTGCCGAGCCAGGGATTCCTCGGGAAAGCCCATGTGTATGTAGACTAGAAAGAGCAGCAGTTGGTTCTAGGATGGTCTCTCTAAATCTGTGGCAAAGCCCCTGCCTTTCCATGCACAGGAAGTGGCAGTGTCCAGCCCTCTAAGAAGAGCTGGCCCAGCTGGGCCCACATGATGTTTTACTGAAACGAGGAATGGGTGTGGTGGGAGAAGTGGGCAGTGGTGCACATGCCTTTTGATCTGGGGGGGGGATGTTTGTTAAGACATCCCCCACAATGGACAGGGTGCAGCTAAGTTGGACTTTGCACTTTCCCCAGTTGTCATGAGGGGCCCAGTGGCCTTCTCTGTGATCTGCGAGGCCTGGGCCAGTCTTAACAGGACTTTTTATAAAGCTTTCCAAGAACAAGGTCCCCCGACATTTTAACCTAGCTCAACACCCTGCCTCCTTTAAGGTTAGGGGGCCCTTTTGTTTCCTTCCCTTTGATCTCTGTTACAATTTATGCGTGCTGGGCTCCCTCATGTAGCAGTGACAGAAAGCAAGCACTCTATCGGACTGACTCTATCATGTCCTGGGTTTAGCATTTACCAGCTGCGTTATTTTGGGCAACTTGATCTCTGGAAACCTCAGTTTTCTCACCTCTAAAATGGACATAATTATAGTACTTTAATTATTAAGTGTTACGTGCAATAAACTAGAAAAAAACGTATGTAAAACATTGAGCACAGCCTTGGGACACTGGCAGCTCTTCATAAATGTGAACTGAGGTCATCATCTCCCCTTCCTCACGATCTCCTTTGCCTTCCGGAGCCCATCTTCCTCTTTGGATTCCCAAGTCCCAGGTGTAGGAGTTCTTCCATCATTTTTTCCCTGTCTCTGTGGACAAGGTGGAAGAATGGGAGGAAAGGGGGCAATTATTGTGTCTGCCCTTCCCATTGCCGCCATCCAGGTTAGTTTTGGGAATCCAGATGTGGGGCATAAATAACTCGCTATTAGCCTGGCCTTTCCCGCAGGGTCTCCAGGTATCCAGCCTGGTGTTTGGGCTACCAGTGTCCATGCTTCACCATGGCCTCTGAGGGTGGACACAGCTGTGACCCCCTGACATGCAGCTTGGAAGCAGCAGCGTGAGCCGGGAAGTCTCTGCTTGCTTATAGTTGGGTTTCCAGCCGCCTGCCTGCTCCTGGGAAGGGCATGGCTGCCACCTGCTGGCTATGGACAGCATGGCACCTGGCTGTCCCCCAGGCTTCTGCTGGAACCAAGATTGGGGCACTGGCCCAGGCACAGGTCCTAGGGGGTTCTTCCCTGTTCAGCCCTGAGGAAGTGTGTTCCTCAAAGTCCTCTGTCCTGTCCCGGCCACTTCTACAGGTGACCTATTCATCTCAAAGAGAAGAATTCATAGAGAATCGGGATGGAGACAGGTCGAGAGGGAAAGGCCAGGCCTCTAGGCATGCTCTATGGTGGGTCAATGAGGCAGGGCACAGGAACCAGGACCAAGGCACCACTGATTGGCCTTGATGAGAGCGAGATGGAAGAAGGGGGAACTTTGTCCTCAGCTTCCACGTACGCCCCTTCTCGCTCCCAGAGAAGTCAATTTCATATGCTGCCTGCTCATATAGCCCAGGCCAGGGCTACCCCTGAGCCCTCAACTGCCCTTTCTCTGGCTACCTCGCCATGACCAGCCCCCACCTTCACTCCCAGACAGTACACCTGTCCTTGTCTCACTGCCTGCAGAAACAGGGCGGGGGCCGAGAGGTCATTAGCTGTCAGCATGGTCCCAGGAATAATACAATGAATGTTCTTCACCCAGATAGATTCCACAATTGTCAACATTTTGCCATATTTGTGTTATCTGTCATTCTCTAGTGTATGTGTTTGCTGAATGATTTACAGGTAAATCACAGACATTATCCTAAATATCTCAGTATGCTTCTTTTAAGTATATTTTCTTACAAAACCCATCATACCATTGTTTACTTTCAAGGAATTTAAAATCAATAGGATTATACCATTAACATAAATCTATATTTGAACTTCCCAATTGTCTCAATGTCTTAGTCCATTTTGTGTTGCTATCAAGGAATGCCCAAGGCTGGGTAATTTACGAAGAGGTTTATTTGGGTCATAACTCTGATGGCTGGAAAGTCCAGGAGTGGATAACTGCATCTGCTGAGGGCCTCGGGCTGCTTCCACTTTTGATGGAAGGTGAAAGGGAGCTGGCCTGTGCAGAGATCACATGGACAGAGAGTAAGCAAGAGAGAAGCAGAGGTGCCAGGCTCTAATTAACAACCAGCTCTTCCAGGAACTAATAGAGAGCTCACTCCTCCCGAGGGAGGCCATTAATCTAGTCATGAGGGATCCCCATGTCCCAGGCACCTCCTAGGAGGCTCCACCTCCAACACTGGGGATCAAATTTCAATATGAGGTTTGGAGGGAACAAACATCCAAATTGTCACACTCAGTAATGTTCTTTGTACCTTTTTTTTCCAATCCAGGATCAAATCTGGGATCACACACTATATTTAGTTGTCATGCCCTTTAACAAAAAAACAGTTCTCCCATCTTTTTGGCCTTTTATATGCTGACCTTTTTGTGGAGTCTAAGGCTAGTTATTTTGTAGAATGCCCCACATTCTGGATCTCACAATTTTGATCTGTC
The DNA here is from genome assembly GCA_963573935.1 of Arctocebus calabarensis. NCBI lineage: Eukaryota > Metazoa > Chordata > Mammalia > Primates > Lorisidae > Arctocebus > Arctocebus calabarensis. The sequence goes on along the minus strand of CAUYON010062780.1, from coordinate 62,881 downwards.
ATATTTCTTATGAATAGATTCCGGATAAGCATTTTTGCCAAGAATACTACCCATTGATGTTGTATCCTTGGTTTATTTGTTCTCTCTTTTTATCTTTCTTTCCTAATTTATTATCTGCCTACTTCCCCACCCCAAATCATTTAAGGAAGCCTACAGTAAAACAGAGAATTAATAATTCTGCTGAGGGTAGAGGAAGCAAATACACCAAACTGTCTAGGTTGATGTGGGTCCTGGAAAGATGCATCGCATTGATCTCAGCTTTCTGGCAGCCAAGACCCAAAGGGGATCTGTGAAATGACAGAACTTGCATTTTTCAAAATTAAGGATTGCAAACTTTGGAAAGTGCTAAATAGTAAATATTTGGAGCTATTCTTTCTCTGTGGTAACTATTCTGCGATTGTGGCACAACAGCAGCCACAAACCATACATAAACAATGAGCATGGCTGTGTCCCAATAAAACTTTATTTATAAAAGCACACTTCTGGTCTTGACCCAGTGGCCTCAGTCTGCTCACTCCCAATTTAAATGAGAGAACATAGTCTAGTTATTAAATGAGTAAAACTTTCTGTTTCTGGTTAAGTACTGCATATTAAAAGAATTATTTATATTATTATTTAGTTGTTCCACAAAACCTTTTTTCCTTTTCATTTATACAAATTTATGGGGTGCATGTTCAATTTATGTTACAGTATTCAGCAAAAAAATTTGAAGCATGGCAGGTGTCAAGCACTATGCCAGGTACTGGATATTAATACATCCATGACAAAGCAGACAAGATTCCTGCCTCCCTGAGAGTCTGATGTGAGAGACAGATGATGTACAAATAAACCAATATAAAACTGTATCCTGTAATCTGGATCATGGAAGGGAAGAATGGGTATAGTGACAAAATAATGAGGCTGGGGATAAGGTGTGCTGGTAAGGTATTCAGGAGGGCTTCCTGGAGAAGACGACGTTTAAACTGAGACTCAGTGCAGGTCATGAGGGAAGGCTGCTCAGCAGAGGGGATGGCAAGTGCAAAGGCCCTGAGGTAGGAGGAACTTGGCTTGTACCATTTTGAAGCCAAGCGTGGCTGAAGCTTGGTGAGGGGCAAGCTGTGGGAGGAGGTTTGTAGATTATAGATTATAGCCGTGGAGGTATTTGCATCTTATTCCAAGAACAATGGCAGTCTTTGGAGAGTTTTAAATGTCCGTCCATCCCCGGTCCCCCAGAGCTGTCTCTTGGGGAAAACGCCTAAACCTGAGCCTGAATCCTAATCCGCAGCCGTGTGACCTTTGAGTCCAAAATTCCTCATCCGTAAACAAGGCTAATGAAATCCTCCTCGCAGGGTTGTTATGAGAATGAAGTGCAGCAGTGCACAGTCAGGTGGAGAGAGGATGCAAATCACTGTTATCTACCTGGGCAGACGTGCTCAAGCACAAGGACAGGTGCGCAGAAGTGACATGAGTCCCTGTGGTGGAGGCGGGCAATGCCACTGTGCTCAGGGAGCACGCAGTGTGGCATCTTCACATAGCACCCCCAACCCTGGCTGTGACCATCAGGAAGTGCCCATTGCTCCTGCGCCCTGGATATGATCCTCTGTGGCTGACAGGCGCTCAGCATGGCGCACAGCTGGCTCGGTCCTGCCCCCGTCTCAACCTCGCTCTGCTGTGTTGTTTTGTTTTTCAGTTCTCCTTGTCTTTTCTCGAAGATCTGGACCCAGGTGAGTGTGTGGGTCATCCTGCGGCTTTTCACCAACCCCAGGCTGCTTCTAGAATGGAGAAAAGGGAGCCTAAGCATGGGATCTCAGGCCTTAAGGGACTCAGGTGTGTCACAGACACTGCTGAGAATTTCCCAGAGTGCAATGCTTTGCACAAGTTTGGGTTGCCCGCGGGGTAGACTTAGGACCCCCGTGGGAAAAACTGCTGATGTAGTCAAACTCCTTGATTTTTACAGAGAAAGAAACTGACACCCAGAGAGGGAAAGAAACTTGCTCCTGCTCACACAGCACATTAGTGGCTGTTGTCAAATGTTCTCCTCTGCTTTGGGGAAACACACAGATACTCTCAAAACCCCTCATGCCCTACTCATACATTCCTACCCAATTCCACGAATGTTCTCTGATTGTGCGGGGTGAAGGAGCCTGGTCCCAGGCCAGCTTCTGTGACACCCCACTCACTCCAGGCTGCCCCCAAGGCTGAGGCCCTCCCTACTGGTGACAACTTCTGCCGGCACTTGCACCGGGTCTCCTCATCCCAGTTGGTGTGTTTCCTCAGGCTCTCTGCACCCCGCCCGGTGGGTCCCGCTCTCTTAGACTCTCGGTCCCACGGAGTTATGTCCCCGCCTTCTCCCTCCTTTGTTCCCTCTGCCTGGCACTCCCAACAGTGCCTGGCCTGGGGGGCTGCTCTTTGGTGCCACATCAGCCCCTGACTCTGTGTCCCAGCCTCCCTTTGCTGCTCTGCGCCCTGGGGCAGAAGACGCCCCTTACTGCTCTGTCTGGCCGGAGGCCAACATTCCCTACCATAGGACCTGGGCTGGGCGTCTGCAGGCAGCACGTGAAGGCTGCAGACACATCCAAACTTTGAATCTCGGATTTATTTGGAACAAAGATGGAGGCAGCGGGGTCAAGTTCAGTTTGACAGCCAATATTCTCTACAGCAAAGCTCAGGATGGGCAGAATGACTCATGCCTGCACAAAGCAAGTAACGCCAGGCTTTCACCCCACGCTATCAGAGAGCATTCGTGGAACTGGGTAGGAAGATATGAGTAGGGCATGAGCGGTTTTGAGAGTATCTGTGTGTTTCCCCAAAGCAGAGGAGATTATTTGACAACAGATTGTTCACTTCCTCAGGAGGACCCCTTTTGGGAGGGATCCCTTTGCTGCTGGTCATGACAACATTCACACATGGAGTCCAGGAGGGGCCAAAACCAGGGGCAAGTAGAGTGGCTTCTTCTCCAGCCGTGAGCGTGGGCACAATTAAAGGGTCTCCTTGGGCCTTGGCGTCAGAGGCACAGAGCTGTGGAAGATATGGGGTGACAGAATGGAAAAAATAGGGGCACAGAAGCCTCCCGGGCCTTACGCCCCTCACATATCTGAAGAGCAATCCCATCCCTTGTCTACAAGGCAAACTCGTGGAAATCGGAAGTGTCTTTATGTTGAGACTTCCCGCTGTCAGAAGCTGTAAAAGATGCCTGCAATGGAGATGTAACACCCTGGAATTGTGCAGTGAACACCTTGAGCAACTGTAAGCAGTGGCCCTCATGAGCAGAAATCACAGGAAAGGGAGTAGATTCAGTCTCTGTGTCTACAAGGCTTACAGCTCTTGGGAGGTAGTGAGTTCCCCATCACTGGAAGTAGTTAAGCACAGGCTGAAATAAAAACGAATACATACATATGGAGTGGGGAGTATCAGATTTAACATCCCAAGAAACTGGGCTCCATGAGAACTTTGCCAATAGCTTCTGATGGTTGGATGAGTAAATGAAGGGCCCTAAGCGGCTGCTCCTGAGCTGCAGAGCGCATCTCAAGGTATTTTGTCAGCCTCTAGTTGCGGAGTGGGGTGAGACGTGGTCAGGCCTTTCTGCAAAGACTACATTAGGTGTAAAAACATCCCTGTTAGGTGTCTGATTTAATTTCACACAGGGGTTGTGCTTTGATGGAATTCGTCAGATCCCTGCTGGCTCTGGACAGCAGCGAGGTGAAGGCAACATGGAGCTCGCGCCTATGGACGAGCTGCTTCTTTGGTTGGTCTTGCTGGAGACGGGGCACCACAGGGCTTCTGGGGCAGAAGGCACCCAGCCACAGTCCCCAGTGGGTGGCGGAGAAGGAGGCCATCAAACAGCGCAGACTCTGCCCAGCAGGCCTGTGGAAATGCCTCTGCAAAGCTGCAAAGCCTGCCTGGCAACACAGGCTGAGCCCATCCATCCGCTAGCCTGCCAGGGAGGATCTCCACTGGGCTTGCCCCGTCAGCCAGATCGGAAGCGTCAAATGCAGCTTGACAGGGCTGGGGTTTGGGGGAGGCCCTCAGAGGAGCTGTCTGTGCCTCAGTGATGGATGATGCCAACAGGGATGACATTCCGGGGATTTTTATTCCGTTCCACACATCTGGCAAGCTCCTTAACCAGAGCAGCTGCAAAGCCCCCATTGCCGGAACTCTGAAGTCTTCTGAGAGACCCTGAACACAGACCATGTTAACTCTGGTCAAGAGACCTGGAGCATATGCTTAAGATTTCCCAATAGGTGTTTCTTCCCAAAAGCCAAAACCCATGGAGTTGCGTGAAACCCAAACCCACAAGAGGTTCCAAGATAGTAAAAAGGCAAAGGAGACTTGGAGTTAGGTGGACCTGGGTTATGGTGCCACCCCCATTGGCCTTAGCTTTTCCTTAGCTGTAAAACGGAATCACAACACCCTCTCCATAGGGTTGTTTAAGGTTATGGAGTACAATCACATTTGTTTAATTTAGTGTCTGATTCGTAGAAAATACTCAGTGCATTATAGCTTGTTATTAACTCCACATACTCTCACCCTTCTTCCTGATAATTTCTAGAATTAGAAATTATTAGACTGATAAATTGAAAATCCGCAGAATTTTTTTATACCTAATATAAAGTGCTTCTGACAGTTTCCCCTTTCTTCTTGAAAGCCCTGTATTCTATGGACAGCCTCAAATAATTTATTTAAACCCAGAGTGTTTTTCTACAATCTACCAACTTTGTGTCAGGCTGTGATCCTTCTCTACCCAGGAAAGCATATGGGAAACTTTCTAGATGTCTACAGAGCTCATCAGGCATTTTCTTTACTAAATAGGTTTGACCCAAATCTCACATGGTTTTCTGTAAATTCCCCATTTGCTTTGCTTCAAGCAGACATTTTTTTTTTTTTTTTTTTTTTGCTAGCAGAGCTGTGTGCAAGGCGGAAAATTCGGCCACAATGGGAAAAATCAGTCTGTCAAACACATGCCTTAACTACACATGGGGTTCTTGCTGGGCACCATGGGGTAAAGAGAGAAAAAAAAATGGAACTTGCTCTTGCTCTTAAGAATCCACTTATCTACTTGGAGGAAACAAATCAAATAGACCAAGTAGCCAATAGACAAGCACTATCTGAGATCCAAAGTTCCAACCTGAAGCCTTCCCACCAAGTGGGCCACTAAGGAATGCTCTGGTATCTAAAATTCTTTCCCCACCAGCAGCCTGGCATCAATAAAGCTCTGCCAGTTTGTTATTGCTGCATATAACACTACCCCAAACTTAGAGGCTTAAACCACTGACCATGTACAGGGTGGTCATAAAGTTCATGTGCAATTTTAACTTGCACACAAACTTTACCTCCACCCTGTATTTAGACTTAATTCTTTAGGCTGGCAATTTAGGCTGGGTTCAGCTGGGAAGTTCTTCTGGTCTGCCTTAGGCTCAGTTGATCTTGATTGGGCTTGCTCACATGTCTGCTGTCAGCTGGTGGCCTGGCTGAGGTCTCATTTTGCAGATCTTGGCCGGTATTCCTCATATGTCCGAGGCCTCAGCTTGGATCACTGGGCCTGCTGCTTTTCTCATATTCTTTTATGCTCTTGCAGAACCAAGAGTTGTAGGCCAAACTGTTCACATGGCAGTTATAGGGGTCCAAGGGGGAGAGAGAGCAAGAGAGAGAGAGGAGAAACAAGTGTGAGCACAAGGCTTCTTGAGGCCCAGGCTTTGAGCCTGCACACTGTCCTTCCTCCACATGTGTATTAGCTAAAGCAAGTCCTAGGGCCAGCTTAGACCCAAGAGGCAGGAAAACTGACTCTATCTGTTGGTGGGAGCTGCTGCAAAGTCATATTGCAAACAGTGTGGATGTAGGAAGGGTTAGAGAATAGAAGCTATTTTTGTCATCAGATTGGCTCATACCAAACCAGATTCCCATCATGGAACTTGAGGCCACCAGACCTAGACGTAGTGACCTTTCGCTCCCTCGCCTTTTCACTCCCCTTCGTTCTCTTTCCTTGGCTGGCTTTCTTTCTACCCACCTCAACCAAGGATCTGGATTCCAGAGAACAGAAGGCCTTGCTTAGCCTTGCTTAGCAGGAATATGATGCAACATCTACCTATTTTATTTCTTCTTAGCTTCACGGAGCGATGAGGAGACCTTGTGAGTAGGGTGGAATCGAGTCCTCTCACAGATAATGCATTCATCCCCATTACCAGGAAAAGGCACCCTGTTCCTTCTACCTAAGAATCTTTCCCATTTCTAATTATCGGCAAGCGGAGAAATTCTTACTGACCTCGTCAAGATTAGCCTGCCTGATCCCCAACCTGCAGGAGAAACAGAAGAAACCACAGGAGCAAACCAAAGTGCACTTATCTATAAACACTGGGAAAAAACAAAAATAAATTTTCCAAAGAAATAAGCGATGCAATCATCTCATTACCCAACCCCCTTGTCTCTGACAAATGTCAGTTTGAAATCTTTCACGTCAAACTCAGGAAAATATTTTTTTTTTCCTTCTCACTTCCTCGCTCTCTTTCCCTGCTTTATCGTGCTAGATGGAAGGAAACTTTATTTGCTCCAGGAAGACAATAGTCTTATCTTCAACCTCGAGCCTCATCCCTGGAAAGGTGGCCTCCCCCAGGAGCATTTTCATAGTGGGGAAAAGCAGCTCGGGAGAAATAATGAGCAAGCAAAGGGAGTCTTGACTTGACACTGTGATAAATGAGGTGAAACTTTGGCAAGGAACCAGAGTTGGCGTATTCAAAAAAGAAATAAAAAGATAGTTCCATTTTAATGGGAAATATAAAACAGCCATTGTGCAAAAGTCGATTTTTCAAAAGCCTAAGAGATAAAGACCGTTATAGAATGACTGAGAGACGAGTGAGATAATGTGGTTGATAATCAGGCTTCGGTAAAGTGCCATCCTCCAAGCCATCAGCTGGCTCCGTAGGAGGGCCATTTCAAGTCAGCTATCTGCATTTGCTTCTGCCTCATTATCATATGCATCTCTGGACAGTTTCCTTGAAGCTTCAAACTTGCCACACTCCCACCAGCCGGAGAGAGCAAAGTCAACCCAACTTTCTTCAAACCCCAAACTTCCACAAAACTACCAGCCACAGAGCAAGCAGCATCTCCCATGGCTCTAGAGAGCAAAGGACTTGAGTCCAGTCTTACCCACTCCTGCTTTTCCTGGAGACTGGCCCAGCATGAGGTTCACAGCTGAGGGCGACTCCATTCACTGTGTTATCTTTCAGTGGGCATGAGCCTGTGAACTTTCTCAAGGTCGTCCACGGGTAATTCGTAACGACCAGGCTGCATATTCAGTGGGGATGGTTGGCCCCACTTTCCCGAGGGTAAGCATGGATGTATCCAAGACAATGTAAGATGCCAGTGGAAGCAGTCAAGCTAGTGAAATGTAGCCATTTGGTGAAGACCCACCGCCTTAGCTCATAATCTGTCATTTACTAGCTATGTGACCTTGGCCAAGTTACTCAGCCTCAGGGTTCTCAACTTAAAATAGAGTTTTAAAACTCCTAGATTTTTATAAGAATGAAATAAAATGGTGCGTGTGAAGTGCTTAGCACAAGGACTGCCATAGTAAAGGCCTCAATAAATAGTATCTGTTAGAATGATTCTATAGATAGAACTTGGAGGTACTTTGATGCCAAGACCTAAAGGAAAGTGAAGTTTCTGTGGCTTCATTAAACTAAGAGGACCATTGAAGTCTCATCAAGAAATATTATTCACAGAAACACCCAACCATGTGCTCAAGTGTCATGTGATGTGACCCTAGGCAAACACCATATTGGACTCTGGAAACCAGCTAGGTCCCCATCCTCTGCCTGTTGTTCAAAGATGAGAAAACCAAGGTGCCAAGAATACAGTTGACTACTCAAGGTCGCAGTGAGTGAGAAGGCAGGACTCAACTTACCATTTCTAATCAGGTGCTCTTGACCCTGCCAGGACCTTACATCCCCCAAATGGAAAGGCACAAAGCCTGAAACCCTCCCACCCACCTCTGTCACTGTGAGGAGCTGAAAAGACACAGGATTCTTCCTTAAGGGTTTTGAACTATTTGGGGGAAAAGGTGTTTAACTAGATAAAATGCTGACCTACTTGAGTCTAGTGATAGGCTTTCCATGTCCTGTTCCCACCCCTGTAGATTGGACTCCCAACTACTATGAGAACAGCCCTGAATATTACGAGGAAGAGAATAGCAACAGCACATCTGCCTACTCTGACAACCCCGACTGGTACTACGAGGAAGACGGTAGGTCCCACACCTGTCTCCTGGGAGGAGGGTGGCGTGTCTGGAGGGGAGCGCATATGTGATAATGTGCAAGGGTCTCTGTCTCCTTTTTTCTCTGACCAGCATCATAAAATAAGTATCAAAGAATTCACTGAGACTTTTCCAGTTGGGATCATACACTATAAGAACTGGGGAGGTTCTTAGATACCTTGTCCCCTGCCCTCAAGTCACAGATGAAATAAGTGAGGCTAAGAGACGTGCTGATTTGGTCAAGGTCATGCGACAGGTTCACCCAGCACCACCCAGGTTTTCTGGCACTGAATAGAGATCATGGTCAAAATCACTCCCATAGCTCTGAGATTGCGGGACAGGTCCTAAGTATGGCAAAGAGTCTGCATTAGTGTCAAGCGTGAGACTTTTCTGCCTTTGCTTTGTGATTTTCTTTTACCTTTCACTCTTTAGAAGCTTTCCACAGCTGTTAAGGGGTGTGTGTTTGTACCCCACATGTGTGCTTCTACCACACTTGTTTTTGTTTTTTTTTTTTTTTGTGGCTTCTTAACCCAAGAAGTGGGACAGAAAGGAAAATAAGAATCTGCGCCAAGTGAGGCCATGTGACTAACCAGGAGAAGGACGGGGAAGCACTTAGCAGCTGGAATTAAAAGCTGTGTAACTGTGCGAAGTGGCCTGGAAGGCAGGGCCAAGATACAGGGCACCGGGGAACATCAGAAGGAACCATCAAAACAAGAGCTGGGCCCAGGGATCCTAGTTCCTGAACCAAAGAGCAATGTGTGTGAACAGAAGGATAAAGAATTCCCCAAGGGAAGAGCCATTCAGACAACCATGAAAAGCCAAAGGCACAGATGAAATATGACAAAATCTAACTGAACAAGTAGTTGAAGAAAGATGAAGGCCACTGGGTCATTTCCTCCTCGCTGCCGATTCTTCTGTCACCCTCTTGCCTTTGGTCTTCTCTCCTGATGTTCAGAAAGCTCGTGTTTCATTAGGGGTGGGTTTTCTTTCCCCAATCCTGACCTCCACCCCTGGGCACTGGAAGTAGGGGAGGTCTTCAGGTTTGTGAAATGCCTTCAGCATCAGAGACAGACCCCGTGGCACTCCCAGCAAGACTGGGAGGAGGAAAACAGAGATGAGGCAAAGGGGGAGTTTCTCAATGAGAAAAGGCCCCATCCAAAGCCACGCCGAGGGGAGACAGCCTCGAGTCCTTCTCGCCGCTGCTCTTACTCACCCGAATCCCTCTCTCTGGTGGGGTGACTGCAGTTTTGCTTGCAGTTTAAGGACAATAAAGGTTTGGCTCCTGTTCCCCAATCATTGACTATACAGTTCCTTGATGAACACGTGGGGACTTTTCACCTGCTGACCCTTACTGATATTGATTTCTATCTGTGTGTCCTAGATGCGTGCCAACCCAACCCCTGTGAACATGGCGGGGACTGCCTCCCTGATGGGGCCTCCTTCACATGCAGCTGCCCGGCCCCTTACTCTGGGAACAAGTGTCAGAACGGTGAGTGCGTCTTCATTAGGGTCAATCTATGCCCTGAATTAAACAGGCAGTTCCTCCTCCAGCTGCGGGGGCGTGGAGTAGCCGAGTGAGCCCACGGAAAGGACTACAGCTGCACGTATTGCATCCTGCACCACCGATTCCTCTACGGGGTCCCAGGCAGTATCCCACGGAATCCTCACCCCTGCATTGTGAGAAAGAACTAGCATCTCCACTCTGCAGATGGGAGGATTGAGGCCAAGAGGGGAGAAGAGCTGGACTCTAAGCAAGATGCACTCCAAACTCAGAACTTTGTGTTTAGAGCGCTTGACGAATTACAACCGAGAAAGAGTGTCCTCACATGGAAGAGCCAGAAGGATCTCAGGAGAGGAGGCTCAGCTCTGTTAGAGAAAAGGAGCCCAGAGATTGCAGGGACTTGCTCATGGTCACACAGCTAGTTAGGTGTGGAACAGAAATCACAGCCTGTGCTCTTTCATCCTGACATCCTCACTGTGTCTGCCTTTAGTGAGCTCTTGTGGGCCTAACATGAGACCGTGGGATGAAACATCAAGAATAGATATTGCATGGGCTAGCTGTACCCCTTGAGAGAGACTCAATTCTTTCCAATCTGGCAACCATCTAACTGCAGGTGGGAGGCAGGAAGTGTGTACGTGTGAGTACATACTACACACACTACACTACACACACACACACACACACACACACGCAAGACTCTTCCTCCCTCCCTCTCTCTCTCTATCTCTCTCTCTCATATATATAGGGCTTTGTGGTTGACTTCTTTCCTTTGTCTCTGCTTTCCTTCCATTTTCTTTCTTTTCTTTTCTTTTTTCTCTCTCTCTTTCTTTCTTCTTCCTTCCTTCCCTCTTTCTCTTTCCTTCTCCTTTTCTTTTTTCAGAGTGTCCCTCTGTTTCCCAGGCTAGAGTGCCTTGTTGTCAGCCTAGCTTACAGCAACCTCAAACTCCTAGGCTCTAACAATCTTCCTGATTCAGCCTCCCAGGTAGTTGGGACTACAGATAGTAGTCGCAATGCCCTGCCTTTTTTTTTTTTTTCTATTTTTAGTAGAGAGGGACTCTCACTTTGCTCAGGCTGATCTCGAACTCCTTAGCTCAAGGGATCCTCCCACCTCAGCTTCCCAGAGTGTTACGATTACAGGCATGAGCCACCACAGTTGGTATTTCCATTTCAGTCCATCAATTCCTTCAGTAGATGTTTCGGGATGGTAGGGGATATTGGGTATAAACATAATATCTGGGCTTATCTCTCCCCTCTCTAGAAGAAAGACAAACCTATGAATGGAATATAAAATCAGCTGTAAAACGAAGAGACTAAAATAAGACTATGCTTGATGAATAAGTAAAAATTATCAAAGCTTTTATTAAGATAGAATATAAAGAAAAGACTACAAGCACCCTAAGGAACCTGGGAAGGGATCACTCATGGTCCGAGGTTAAGAGAGGAGAGAAGTCTTGTCCTGGTGTGGTGTGGCATTTCAGCACCATGGACAAGGCCATGTGCACTCTGGCAGCCACCCCACTCTCCAAAAGGACTGTACAGGTATCTTTCCATGTCAAATGGGTCCCAAATAATGTCCCGTGCTTTGTCTCCATGAATCTCTTAAAGTGCAAAACAAGTGCAAGAACAACCCATGTGGCCGGGGCCAGTGTCTCATTACCCAGAGTCCTCCTTACCATCGCTGTGTCTGTAAATACCCTTACATCGGTCCACTCTGTTCTAAAGGTAAGTAGTGGAGGCCCCTTACTTGCCAGGCTTTCTCTGCTCTGGGTCATTCTTGAGTCCTATTGTGTGAAAGTCCAGATGCATCTGGTAATTTCAGGGCATCCAAGAGGGCCCTTTTCACGAGGATTTCTAAAGATTCAGCACCCCTGGAAAGCCCAGTGGGAATCGACTAATCTATACCCCTTCCCATCTAAAAAGAATCATGCCGAAACTCATTTCCTCCAGGAAGTAGGTCCTGATTGATTCTTGAGAGGGGTCATATAGGGAAATTATACATATTAGTCACAGCTATGAGTCAGATACTATCCCAGGAGACTTACCTTCTCTCTGGAATTCTCCCAAAAACATATCAAGGAAGAGGTTTACAGAAGAAGGATCTGACATTTAGAGAGGTTCATTAACTTACTAGCTTGATAGCCATGTGGCTATCAAGGGGCAGAGCCAAGTTCACCCTAAGGCTCATCTGTACATTTGTTAGAGTGTCAGTGGGTCTGTCTTTTGCCTTTGGTGACCTGTGTTTTGTGAAAGGATGGACACCAGAAAAGTGCCACCAGTATTCCCTGTCATCTCTGCTGTAGGCTGCAACTCCTTCTGAGGAACCTTCCTGGCCCCATTCCTGTGTTCACAGTGGCTCCCATGTGCAGGCCAAACCCCTGCAAGAACGGTGGCACCTGCTCCCGGCATAAGCGGAGATCCAAGTTCACCTGTGCCTGTCCTGACCACTTCAGGGGCAAATTCTGCGAAATAGGTATGGGTCTCTACCACCACTTTATCAGAAAGTCGGGGCAAGAAACTTGTGGAATCCTTTTCTGTTTGGGTTTTGTTGCCAGAATGTGGTTCAAGTTAAGTTCCCCACATTCTGCTATTGCCTCCGTCTTCCAACCTAAAGGCATGGGGTGTGTCTTTCTCCATGTAAAGAAAGCAATAAACTGCGATATAGCTCAGGGCATCCCTCGGTCTCAGCCCACCCATCAATTCTTATGTGAGCCTGAATTAAGGGAACTAAGCTCTCACCACCCACAACCACTATATATTTTATGGTTTTAGGCAGGTTAACTGCTGAACATTAAAGCCCCTTTGTTCTAAAACTTTGTGGTAGAATCTTAAGGTGATAAATATTCAGACCTGGTCCAATCAGCACTCGATTCACCCACCAAGCCCTTTCTGAGAGCAGTGTGCCCACTGCTATCAGTTCTAACATCCCTGCCTGCTCTCTCCGAGGTCCTGATGACTGCTATGTCAGTGACGGCTACTCTTACCGAGGGCAAGTGAGTAGGACAGTCAACCAGCACTCGTGCCTTTACTGGAACTCCCACCTCCTCTTGCAGGAGAATTACAACTTGTTCATGGAGGATGCTGAGGCCCATGGCATTGGAGAGCACAACTTCTGCAGGTCAGAATTACCTTCTTCCCTGTGCTCATGCCTGGGTACTTGATTTTAAAACAGATCATTGAAAGTCATCAGCCTTCTTTCCAGCAAGATTTTCCTCCATTGGATAGGAGAGGTGATGCTGCTATAACAAACAATCCCTGTATCTCAGTGGCTCAAGAACATTGAAGTGCGAAGTGTATTTCTCACTAATAACAACTCATGTGTTGTGTGGGTTGATATTGGTGATGAATGGAGATTCAACTCCACAAATTCAGAAGGACAAGAAGAGACTGGAAAATGGAACATAGCTTTTTTACTACTTCAATCTAGAAGCAAAATAGTCACAGGGCCCCACGTAATTTCTAGGTGAAAATGTAGACGAGATGGAATATCTGTTGGGCATTACAGTCTCTGCCCTAAGGATGTCCAGGCTCTCCCGTGTGAGGACAATGCCATCACCCTCCCTAGTGATGACCCCACCTAACTTCTTCCCCTTCTGCTGGTTTCTACCCACTGCTTTATGTCTACCCGAGGCCAGTGACTTAGATGAGTCACATAGCAGTGACAGGGGTCCTTTGCACAAAACACTAGTCATATTCCACTTGCCTTTGATGTGAGCTGTTCCCTTCATGGAACTATCTTCAGGGGCCCTTCCTCTGAGGATTCCCAATTCTTTCTAAGAGGAACCCCACTTTCATTATGTTTTTGTTGCTACTTTACTTCTCTGGCAAAGAAGGGTCTTCAACAAAGGATCTCATTTCTTTTTCCACAAAAAAAACTTGATGTGTCCCGTGGATCTGGCACAAGACTTGTGAACTATTCCCCAGTCCATGGGATTGTTCTTTGGAAGTTAAGGTTTTTCCAAAAATCCTATGACCACTCTTCCATGCTAAGGTTTGTTAACCAGCCTCAGGATTCAAAAGGAATTTGGCCCCAGAAGGGGTTTGAGAGCTTGGCACCCACTGATGCAAAGGTTCTAGTGACCATGAGTTGTTTTGGTTTGTATTTTAGAAACCCAGATGGAGACAAAAAGCCCTGGTGCTTCATTAAAGTTGGCAATGACAAGGTGAAATGGGAGTACTGTGAAGTCTTGGCCTGCTCAGCCCAAGGTGAGGCTCTAGCTGCCCAGAGGCTCCAAGGGTGGGAAGGTTGCAGAACCTTAGAATGACTTCCCTCGTGCCCTATCCCCTGTCCAGCCTTCCCCGACACCTGCTTTATCAATTTCCATCCCAGTGGCAATCTGACTCCCAGCCCTCTGCTCCCCTCCAGATGCCGTGCAGCCTAGATACCTTTGTAAGCCCAGGCCGGGTGGTCCAGCTATGAGCTTATGTTCCTGGCTCCAAGTCGGTGCATCCAGCAGATACTTACCAAGGGCTTCTATGTGCCAGACACCCCACCAGGCCCTGGGTATACAGTGGTGATCAAAGATTGGCTGAGCCCCCATGCAGTCTATACTGACGCTCCTCTGGGCCCACATCTGGAATGATGTACCCTTGTACCTTGACCAATAGGAGTTTCTCCCCAAACAGTTTCACATCTGCATCTTTGCTCTTATGGTTGCCTCTGTCTGGAATACTCCATCACATATGTGCTCTTGCCCATATCCAACCACTCTTGGAGAACGAACTCAAGTATCCCCTCCTCCAGAAAGTCCTCCTTGATCTGTCAAGTGAAGTGTTGTCTTTTCCTCTTTACAGACCCCAAGAAATGAATCAAGGTACTACCCACAGTACCCATAAAACACTTACTGCTCTTTCCTTTTATCACAGTCATCTATGCAAGTGTCTGATCTAACTTCTCCTACTTTATCTGGGTATCCAACCATTTACACTGGAAAAAAAAACCCAAATATGTGTACATTGGTGAATAACTAGCTGATACATACCCAGTGATGGATTTATATACTTTTATAACAAGTACATGTTATAAAACATGTAACATTTATAACATGTACACACACACATTTACATTGATGTGTGTGTATACATGTTAATACTAAGAATAACATGCTTTGAAACAAAAAGTCTCCATTATTAATTCTATAGACTTGTTTGATGTTAATCAATACGTTCAACAATTATCCTTTGTGCACCTACTTCATGTCCACCTGTGTGCACCAGTGTGTTCCCCACTCTAGCCCCTTGCTGGTCACTGGACTCAGAGTCCTACCTCTGACCAGGTCCTTCTGTGGGGGGTTAGGGAGGGTGAATAGAGTGACATGTGTTTCTTGTGTCCTGCAGACCTCACCTACCAACAGGGAAGCCCTGCTGAGCCCTCGGCGTTTGACTCCTGCGGGAGGACTGAGATAGCAGAGCGGATGATCAAGAGGATCTACGGAGGCTTCAAGAGCACGGCGGGCAAGCACCCATGGCAGGCGTCCATCCAGACTTCTCTGCCTCTCACCGTCTCCATGCCTCAGGGCCACTTCTGCGGGGGGTCACTGATACACCCCTGCTGGGTGCTCACTGCCGCCCACTGCACTGAGTAGGTGCCCTCTGGGGATGGGGACCAGGGTGACTTGAGAGTACAGTGGTGCCCTCTTTTCCTTTTGAGCAGGATCTTGGTAACTCTGGCAGAACTAAGAGATTTATCTAGTCCAAGGGCAGAAGAGTGGCTGCTTAAAACCAAATGGAAAACTGCTACCTTGTCTAGAATGCTCACATGGGCATTGCGTGTGTCACATGATGTTTAATCCTCAACCATCTACTGGAAGACAAGCTAAAGGGAGGGCAGGGGGTTTTATATGTTTTCTTACTTGTGGGATCTCCAGTGCCTCAAGTACATCTCTTTGTGCCTAGCAAGGTTTCAGTTAATAATTGTGGAGAGAAAGGGTTTATTGTTATTCCCCTTTCGTAAGTGAGGGCTCTGAGTCTTGGGAAGGTTTAGCACCTTGCCTGAAGTCACGTGGACAGTAAGCAGGCAAATGAGACGCAACTCCCATTCTGTCTACTTCCTTAACCTGTTTCGTACTACTCTACCATTTGACACCATCACCAAAAGCCTTCTGGGTCAGGTGTCTTTAGCCAGGCCTCCTGTGTGCTCAGAGATGCAAGTCGCTTCTGGGGAGCTAAAGAGGCACAAGGTCCTAGTTCCCTGTGTTCGCGGTCAGGGCAGGTCCTGTGAAGCCCAGGTTTTGGAGGTATCCTTGAAAGTCTTCCTGTCCATCTTGTGATTAACTTTCTTCTGGGATTTTAGGAGGTGCTCCCCAAGAGGTATTAAGCAAGCAAACATTAGCAATGGCAAAGGGATTTTAAAACATTTGCTCAAGACAGCAATGGCTATTCTTTTGCAAGTCCCAGGGAGAATGGGAATCTCCCAAAAAAGTGGGATAAAAGTTCTATCAGGAGCTTGCTGATAGAACTTCATAAAGCAGTTCCCTCATATAATTGTATCTGGACCCCACGACAGCTTCTGTAAGCGAGACAAAGATTACAGATGAGGAGGCCAAGGCTACAGAGGGTCAGGGTCTTTGTTGAAGGGCACACGGCCCACCAGAGTAGAGCTGGGGGTTGGCTTCAGTCTCTTATATTCCAGGGCTATTTTCTGACCATTTTATTTTTTTATCTTGCAGCATAAATGCTAAACATCTAAAAGTGGTGCTGGGGGACCAGGACCTGAAGAAGACAGAATTCCATGAACAGAGCTTTGGGGTAGAGAAGATATTCAAGTACAGCCTCTACAACGAAAGGGATGAGATTCCCCACAATGACATTGGCAAGTCTCTTTATCGTGGATTTGCTGTGGGTCTTGAACCTGAGGCTTGATTCTAGAAGGTGTTCATGATCACTTTGGTCCCCTGAAGATCCTGTGAGGTGGAGAATATTCATGGTCTTTTTAGAGCTTAAGAGTATGTGTTGATGTTGTGGATAGATGGGCACATGCACTTAAATTGAGAGGAAGAGATGCTGGGAACATTGTGCCATGGAATGAGCTTGGCTTTGGATCCCAGCCCCTGGCTAGAACTTTCAAGCCAGGGGCTGGTCACTTTCCCAAGCCTCAGTTTCCTCTTGTGTAAAATGGGGACACTGATGTGCGACTCTCAGCTTCCTGTGTGTTAGGTAGTGACAGGATGTGTACAAAGTGACAGATGTGCGTGGGTGCAGAGGCAATGATGTTCTTAAGCTGCTGCCTGCTCAGCTCTCTGCTCCATGTCTCCCTTCACAGACCCTGACCTTGCCTCTCCTTCCCCATTAGTTCTTTTTCACTTATAGTCTTTTTTTTTTTAATTGATTAGAAATGAGTTTGAACTCAATTATTATTTCTTGGTATTACTCTCAGTGGAAGTTCAAAACATGAAATGACCAAAGAAAATGTTTTTCAGGAGTGTGAGGTGGGGTGGGGGTAGGAGGGGATGTGCTCCAATCTCCTCCCGAGGTAAGTTGACACTGATGCTTCTCTGACAAACAAGCAACATTATACCCTCTTTCTCTCCCCACCTAGCTTTGCTCAAGTTAAAGCCAGTGGATGGCCACTGTGCTCTGGAATCCAAATATGTGAAGACCGTGTGTCTCCCTGACGCTCCCTTTCCCTCTGGGACTGAATGCCACATCTCTGGCTGGGGAGTTACAGAAACAGGTGAGTCCAGTTTTCATTCTCCCATGACTTAGGCAAGTTGCATCAGCCAGAGGAGAAAGGGCCAAACTCAAGCACTCTTTTGAACTTGAAGTGTTATATTCAGAATGCATGATCAAAAGAAAACATCTGCCTTGTTGTTCAAACTCTAGCTAAATCTCATCACCTGTTTCCTCACCCTTTTCTGATCTCCATGTCTGCCCCTGCCCCTTGCCCCTAGGTACTTAGTTTTTATCAAGTATTGACCCTAGATCCATGGAGCCTTCCTTCCTTCCTTTGATAGATTGGAAAGAGGATTTCCTGGGGGGAAAAAAACACATAAATTTTGGAGTCAGACAGACTTGAATTAGATTCTTGGCTTTGTCATTTGAACAAGTGATTTTTAGTTTCCCAACGATCATCTCTGGGGTCTGGAATCATGATTGCAGGAGATGATAGGGTTCTACAAAGATATTCATTAAGTGAGGTCCTATAAGGCCTCTGCTTCATTCATCTCTGTCTCTCCCATAGTGCTTGGTCAGGACCATCAATAGAAAAGATGTTCTATATTGTTAAGTCAAACTATTGATTTGGCTTTAGGGGCTGGTCTTATCCAAAACAGTAACCTAAGAATCACTTTCTTTATATTATTGGCAAGACTACTACAAAAAATTCTACCACAAAAAATTCAGAGGAATATTTCAAGTCTTTCCCAAATACTCAAAATATATTTCGCTTCCTTCTTAAATCCTATCTTTAATAAGGATCAGCAAGAATCACTTTAAATAGGTCTGCATTCATGAAGAAAGTGAAATGTAATATACAAGTTTGTCAGAGGCGTTGGGAAAAGAGGTTTATGGCTAATTTGATTTAGGGTCAACCAGAAAACTGTTTTTGTAGCCACCTTCCTTGTGATCCATCTGAACCTTTCAACTTCGGTTCTGTTCAATATGGTCTGGTCAGTGTGGTGATGTCTCAGATGGGAATCTCACGGGGCCTCTGGTTAGAATTATTTTGTTTCTCATGAATAGGTCTCTAGGGTTATATGTTCAAAGTCAATGATATGTTTTGATCAATTGCATCATCTTTGGAGGGGGGAAATGTCTGCTCTAGGAAGACCAGGGCACAAAATACATCTAGCCATTCATTCATCCACTAAGAATCTGCTCTGTGCCAGCCCTTTAGTTAGGCATAGGAAATTTTAAAATGGTTATGACACCATCTCTGTCCTCCCGAACCTCATGGTCTCATTGGGAAGACAGAAAAGGGAATAAAAGACTCTGGCGCACCATGGTCAGTGTAGTAGTGCAGGTCAGCACAAGCCTGATGTGGGCTGCACACGAGGCTTTTCTGCCCTTCTCCTGGGAAAACCCTCTCCTGAGCTGAGAGACAGTGGCCTGTTCTTACTACTGCCAGTTTCTGATGGAGTGCCACCTTGGTCCCCACAGCAATGACTCTGTTCTCCACCCCACAGGGGAGGGGTCCCGCCATCTCCTGGACGCCAAAGTCAAGTTGATCGCCAACACTCTGTGCAACTCCCGCCGACTCTATGACCACATGATTGATGACAGCATGATTTGTGCAGGAAACCTGCAGAAACCTGGGCCAGACACCTGCCAGGTCAGAGATTCCACATGGTGCTTGGACAAGGACAGGCTTATAGGATGTAACACTGGGCACAGAGGCCCCTTACAGCCCAGGCCGGGAGCTACTTTACTTGCTAGAAGGCTAAGGCATGGGCAGGGCATGTCTTTCCCTGCCACATCTGGACGCACATCAATGCAGGATGACCAAACATGATGAGCAGAGGGGTCACTTTGTCTACATTATCTTATTTAATTGCCACAGGACTCTGGTGGAGGGATTGTCATTGTCACCATATTACAGATGTTTAGGGAAGTTATCGTGACCTAGAGCCATTGAATGGTGAGGGCCGTGGCTCGAATCTGAACAACAAGGTCAATGGGACAACACAGCCTCTGCCACATTGCTCTGCTGTGTTCAAATACGAAGAAGGTACTTCTGGCCTCAGTGTTGGGTGGCATGTCTGAAAAATCCCAGTGAACAGGGAACTGTCTGAAGAAACAGTGGTTAGAAGGAAAAAGATGTGAGGCCTAGGATTTCACAATATTATTGGATTTGTGTATATGTGTCTGTGTGTATGAGAGAGAGAGATCTAGCCCTAGCAAATTTTAATAGCCTAAGGATTACCTGACTCTCCCCTCCCTCAAGACCCCCCAGGCTAGGACTTTGGGAATTCCAAGCTGCTGATGCCTGTGGCAACCCAGAGAGTTAGAGAAATAGAAGGTGGTGACTTCACCAACTGGTATCAAAGTGACCTTAGGCCCCCGCCCCAAGTCAAAGTCCATTCCCCATCATCCCTGCCTCTGCAGCGCTCACACCACACAGGATACATCCTTCTCCAACTCCTAGGAATACCTGAGCTAGAATTTTTGCATATTGTTCTTAAAATCCATCCAGCTGTCTTGGAAAACCCAGCATCTCCACATTCAAATCCTGGCTGCCTGAGGAAATCTACAGAGGGACCCCACAATGGTTTGCCAGCCTTGAGCCCAC
This sequence comes from Arctocebus calabarensis, assembly GCA_963573935.1. Lineage (NCBI taxonomy): Eukaryota > Metazoa > Chordata > Mammalia > Primates > Lorisidae > Arctocebus > Arctocebus calabarensis. The sequence continues at coordinate 42,934 of CAUYON010062780.1, read as the reverse complement.
TATGAGGCCAAAATCAGGGGCTATCCTTCTTGGGTTTGTGGCTGTCCTGGGACCCCCATCTCTTCCCAAGGGGCCCTTAAAATTCATATGCTCACAAGAGGGCATGGCCAGATACATGCCATTTTCTCTAAGCTTTTGGAAGATGAGTAAAAAAAGCGATTGTTAAATTCCCTGGGTAATTCAAGGGTTTCACCTGCAGGGGAACAGACACTTGTGGGTTTGAAACCTGGTTCCGTCTCTTACTGTGTGGCCTTTATCAACCACCAGAGTAATTCTCCCATCTCAGATGCCTACTCTATAAAATGGAACAAACATACCCATCAGGTTGTGGGGAAGGTGAAAAGAGAGAATTCATTTTAAAAACTTCTGTTAGTCGTAGGGCTTAAGTAGGAGCGTTTGAGAGCTCTCTTCCTCACAAGCATCCTCAGTACTCAGGTGAGGCTCGCTGGGAAGCAGCACTGTGCTATGTAACTTTGCCACAGTTAATCCTCCCAGGAACCCTGGTGGGAAGGACAGCTAGTACAGAGGCACAGTTTACAATGTGGGGACACTGAGCCTCAAAGCCACATGTCTGGCAAGCAGTAGAGCTTGCTGTGGAGCCCGGAAGGTTCTTACAGACCATGCTGAACAACTGGGTCCCGTGGGCCCAGGCCCCCTCCTCCCCAGCTGTGTTTGGGCTGCTGCCCTGGAAGGCTCTTTCCAGTCAGGAGACCAGGCCCTGGGGAGATGCCAGAGGAGCAAGTCAAGGGTCCCTGGGAACTCCAGTAGTGGTATCTGTATGACTCAGAGCCCTCACAGTCTCAGGGACAGAGTGTCTCCCCATGAAGCCTTGGGCCATGGGAAGCCCCGGAAGGGCCCTCCCAGTGCTTTCCAGAGAAGCAGCCACTGGGGAGAAGTATATTCTGGCTCACAGGCTGACTTCGCACCTCTGTGTCCCTTAGGGTGACTCTGGAGGCCCTCTGACCTGCGAGAAGGATGGTACCTACTATGTCTACGGCATAGTGAGCTGGGGTCTGGAATGCGGGAAGAAGCCAGGCGTCTACACGCAAGTTACCAAGTTCCTGAATTGGATCAAAGCCACCATCCAAAGGGAGGCTGGCTTCTAAGGTCCTGGCTTCTGAGTCAGAGCCCCTCCTCCTGAGTGCCCAGGCCAGCGGAGGCCTCCGAGGCAGCGACAGACACCCCAGGAGCGTCCACACACTGAGCAGAGGCAGCTGCTGCCCGGCAGGCCCTCCTGGCTCAGCACCTGCCCCCTCTCCTCGGGCTCTTTCTTCCTTCCTGAGTAACCCGAGAATAATGGAATCCACACAAAATATATATTATGTCTGCTTCCCTCAAACAATTGCACTTTCTAGAAAATCAGTGTTCACAGAGACCGCCCCCACCTGGGACATTTGCGAATGTGGATTACAGAATACCCAGCACCGGTGGGAGTCGGTCACCTTCACACTTTGATTCCTCATCTCAGACACTTGAGCTCCTCAACCAAACCAGCAAACCATGTCTAGGTATCAGGGAGAGGAACAGAAATACAACATTCTGCATTTGCTTTCCGAGTTGTAATTTTAATAAAGGCAGATCTGGGTGTGCTTATGGGCTATTTTCATAGCTTGCCACCTAAAGAACGTCTGGCAAGAATACATCGTCTCCGGCTGGCTTCTCTCTCAAAGAATCAGGGTGGACGCTGTGCATTCACAATAGCAGAGCCTTCTTCCTTTTGACGTGCAGAATCTCAGTGGCATCTGGGTTCACCTCCCCCGTCTGATGATCTCCAACCTGCACTGCCTCCAGCCCCCCCTGCAGAAATCAAACATCCCCCCGAGTTCCAATGAAGCTCGCTTCCTGCTCCCACAGGACATGGTAAGATACCCTGGGAGTAGCAGCCACATGCTCACGCTCCCCATCCCGCTGCCCTCCTCCACCCTCCCCGGGAAAAAGGACCCTCAAGGCAAGAACAAGAAAGAAACAAAGCCAGCCCCTCATTTAGACTGGCATCTTTCTTCTGAACAAAGTAGGGTTCAAAATGCAAACGGTGGTAGCCAGCGAGTCCCTGACCCTTTCTGCGAATGTAACAAGGAAGCAGTCAGCACAGCCCGGCTGCCCTGGCCCGGGATTGATGTCGCCCCGGTAGGTTTGCCTCTGCAGAACTAATAGCTGTGACTTCAGAGAAAGCCCTGCAGGAAGTTTAACCCGCGTGTCATCTGCCCGGTCATCTCAGACCCATGAAATTAGGCGCCTTGCTTGAGCTGCATTTCACACTTCTTTAGAGCTAGCTGACCTTTGGCCAAAAATAAACTTTGAAAAGAAACAATGAGTTCGTCTTTCCCCATGGCCTTGCAAGCCAGGGTGGGTTGGCAGCTTGCTACTCACGTAAGCTCCCCGGAGACCCAGGCCCCTTGCGTTAGCCAGTTCTGCCGCCCGCCGAGCCATTTCCACTTTGTAGGAGCCAGGAGGGGTCCAGCCAACACCTCTGGTCAGGTTCAAGTCTGATTTGTACTTGACCTTGGGGAAAGGAGGGGAACAAGAGGAATATGTCAACAGAGTCTAAGTAAATAGGACTACAGAGGTAGCCACACGATGGGGGTGGTGGTGTTGTCAGCAAAGCTGCAGTGAGGGGAGCAAGCCCAAGTTCAGCAGCAGCTCCTGGTGTGGAGGCTACCGGGTGCTGGGGGCTGGGCCAGCATGTTGCACTTGTCCATTCAAGTGATGCGAGCTGCAGCGGGCAGGCAGAGGACACCTGCTCCCACCCAAACCCACTCTGTGGCCATAGGGAAGTTACTTCCCTTCCTTAGGCTTTAATTTCTCCCCAGGGAAAGGGCCAGATCTGGGTGAGATAATTACTAAGCTCTCTTGGAAGCAGCACGCTGCCACCAAGGGCCTGGGCTCTCCCATCAAGTCGAGCAAGGCTCATCTCTCAGGCCTGCCACGTGCTTGCTGTGTGACTTTGACTAAGTCACCTAAGCCTTGGATTCCTCACCCCTAAAATGGGGCAGACTAGGTTGTTGTGTTATGTGGCACAATGCTTAGAAAGGATTTGACCCAGAGTCCAGCTCACAAAAGAGAATCAAGAAATGGCAGCTGCTGTCATTATTCCTTCTGGCACCAAAGCGTTAGGTGTCTTGGAATCCATCTCAGCCCAGCCCCCACCAGAAGGGAACATGGACCAGGGGACTATGGAAGCGACACCAGTGGAAGGGGCTCAGCCAGGCGGGTGGCGGCGCTCACGTCGCTCTGTAGCTGGTGAGCCTTGTGCGCGTGCTTCAGGCCCAGCTGCTCCGGGTGGCAGGTGGGCTGGGGCAGGGGCTGCCTGTAATGCACATCGCTGGCCAGGTGCTGGCTCCTCTTGGCCTGAAGGAAACCCGGCTGGTCTGTGCGGCTGTGGAACTGGGACCGATTCTTAGCAAAGTCCTTTTTGTACTCGTTGTCACTCTGGAGTCTGCCGACAGTGAGGAAGTGCCTCATCCGCGGGTCATCCTGGACGCTGCGGTACCCGATCTGCAGGCCCCGGGCCCGCAGGAAACCCTCTTTGTACCGGAACTGCAAGTCAGAGGAGCAGAGGTGGTCACCGTGGAGGCTCACGTGCCCACCTCCCCTCGGGCAGCCCACAGGTTCCTCACAGGAGCCTTGAGAGTCTATGAAGGGGGCGAGTTTGGGATCTAAGCTGACCTAGCTGTGTAGCCTTAGACCAGTTACTGAGTCTCTCTCTGAGCCTCAGTTGCCCCATCTGATCAAGTGGGAGAATGGTCTCCCTCTTTCCATGGGAGGTTGAGAGGATTCAACAGGATAGGGACTGAGGGTCCTGTCTGGAGCCGGCTCGCGTCCACCGCATGGTGGCTACTAAAGTTGTTGCTGCTGTAATTAACACCCCAACAGGAAGAGAGCCTGCCACGCTGACGCAGCCAGGCTGCCTTTGATTCCTTCCAGCCTTCAGGGACCTTGTCCAGTGCTCCTGAAACCCTCTGTAGTGAAGGACCACTTTCCTTTTGTTTGGCTTTTTAAATTTACAAGGCATTAAAGTCCAACATGGACTACCTGCTGCCTGTGAGTGGTATGTAGCAGTACCAGGAGCATTTGGTAACACCCAAACTGGCCTTCACCCTGTTCAGTGAGATGACTGCGCTGGTCACATGCCCAGATGCTACAACATCTAATTGCTAAAAAATTTCAAAACAATGCTTGCTCTGATTTCTACACTTATCCCATGAAACTGTTCACAGGTCTGCCTGTGTCTGTGCTGAGAGACAGCTGTCTCGTCAATGACGCCCTCTGTTTTGATAATAATAATGGCCATGTTTTGAGCACCTGTTACATGCCAGACACCAGACACCATTTTTTTTCCATTGCTACATTGATCTTTGGAGACAAAACCCCTATTTCACTGATGTGGAATTTTGAGTTCAGAGAGTTTAAGCAACTTGTTTGAGACAAACAGCCAAATTCCTAAATGATTAAGTCAGGATTTGAACTCAAGTCAATCTAAGGCAGTACTTCTCAACCTGTGGGTCGCGACCCACAGGAACTGTATTAAAGGGTTGCAGCATTAGGAAGGTTGAGAACCACTGATCTAAGGGAAGAGCCCAATCTCTTTCTGCTCTACCACCACATTGCACTTCAGCTAAAAGAAGTCCCTTTACTGCAAGTCGATAAACCAGTCTTATGCCCACGATGTCTAGGTATCTTGACATCAACTTTTAAGAATGCCTCTCTCAAAAGACAAGGCATGAAAATGCAGCCCCTTCCAATCTTAAATTTTGGGCTAAGATCCTAGAAAACAGGACCAATTTTCTTGTTTTCATTTGAAATACAGTTTGTGTTCAAATCTGGTACAGGAAAAGAGAGAGATGATCTTGAGAGGGTCCAGTTATTTGCTTTTCAACCGAACTGGGAAAGCCGGAGTAAACCTATCAGTGATGAAGGGAGAGAGGGTGAGGTCTTACGTCGCTGGCGATCTCCCTGGACGCCCGGGCAGTCTGGAACGGGATGGCGTCCAGTCTAAAGTCATAACCGCCAGCCCGGGTCTGTTCCCAAGAGTTTCTGTAGACTTTCTAGATTGGGAAAATAAAATGATAAGTGGACAGGTGTCACTCTGCTGTCCCACATGCTGCTGCTTTTCAGCAGCACTGTTCCTAAGCGTGTGCCCCTTTATTTGGCTGGTTCCCAGGATAGCAGAGCGGAAGGCCCCACATCCACCCTGAGGAGCCCCAGCGCTGGGGTTGGTGGGCTGCCCCCCAGAGTGCTTTCACCATCTCTGAGGCCCTGCTCGGTGATACTAGCAGTTGCGGGTCTGGCTCGTTTGCCACCCCAATTGGAGTCTCCTGCCCCTTCCTTCCTGTGTCTGCATCCACCTTCAGCCAATCTGCTTTGCAGCTTCAAGATGTCAGAACTCACACTTCCAGAATCCAGTTTCTTCTTCCCGTCTGCTGACAGTGTTACTCCTTAGGTCTTGGCACCCACGTGTTTACTAGCCTCGCTGACTTCGGGGGGCGGGGGGCACTCAGCCCGGCTTTGATGTGGCGTCCCACACCGTGCCTATGAGGCATGCTGCATCTCACACACACCCCTGGGGCCTGCACGAAGGGAAGAGCCTTTACCTGAATTAAATTTATTGTCAAGAACCTGACCGAGTACCTGACCCATGTGTTTCATATCTTCCTCTTTCATTTTTTTCCCTTTTCAAGTTGTTCTCACACGCCCTCTGGGAGTCTGTAATCATATCCTCTTAGTCCTCAGGTAGACCCACATCACCGAGAGAGGCATCAAAATCTTCTGTGCCTTCATGTAGCTGATATTTTTTTTTTCAAGATAAGGGAATGGCTCCATGAAAGGAGTCATCTGGAGATCCCAGTGGAGGGCCATCCTTTATTCAGCCACAGAGAAGGGAGACAGCAGGAGAGGCACATCACCAACAGATGACAAAGTGACAGCCCCAGACCGTGTCGGTCGCTCACGCATTCCGTGAGCTACAGCGGGTCAGGGGGCCCTTAAGAACCTTACTTTTGTCGCCTAGAAATGGAGGTCAAGGCTGGTGCTCTGTTCTACAGGGGACTTGGGGGGTGGTTAAGCAAAGGAAGAGTGGCAGATGAAAGGCCAAGTGCTCCACCCCATCCCACAACTGGGCCTGAAGCTGGAGAGGACCACGAAGTGCTCGGGCCAAGCCTGGTGGATCCTGTCCTTTCTGTGCACTGGGGAAGATCACCGCCACCTTCCCCCATTACCACCTCCAACTACCAACATGCGGCACCACAAACCATCAGCTAAATGCCAGAAATGCAGAACCATTCATTACTGGGATAATCAGCTCATTGACACATCGCAAACAGAGCCAGGATGATTAGCTTTACTGGGTCGCCCTGAGTTTAGCAGGTGGGACCGAAAGACCCGTAGGAGAGGAGGGATGCTCTGAACCACCCTCCACCCACTGAACTTCCTATCACGGTGTCCGCACAGATATTAGAGGAGCAAAGACAGTCAAAACCCTTTCTCAAAGGGGCATCCAGGGCCTTCCTAATAAGAGCCTTCACACCAGATCTGCGCTAGTTATCAACACCCAACTTTATCCAACATCGAACTCCAATGTCACCCCCCTGAGAGGTCCAACACACCCCAACTCCTGAGTCTCTCTAACTCAGGGTCAAGTAGAAAGCGTGGCCCAAACTGGGGGTCTACCCGATGTGCCGGCTTCCTTCTCCTGGTAACTTCTCCCTGTATACTGTTTGCTTGGTTGTGGGCTCTTCCTCCCTGAGTTTTTTTATTCTGTTGAGGTTTTTGCCTTGCCACTGGGAGTCTTTAGATTCCATAGGCCCTTTGATTTGGAACCCTGGGCGTTCCTCTTCTTTAGCACAGTGGGCGCAGTTTTGTCCTCATCCTCACACATTAGAGTCATTTGATTTTTAGTTATTTCGGCTGCCTTACACATCTCAATGGCTTTCTTTGCCCAGGAAGGTCACTTTCCCTCCACATCTTCCTCACAGAGCACTTGATCCAATTGTGCGTGTTCCACACGCCCCCGAGAAGTGCTCTTTCAAAAGAGGTTCATGAGTTCTCCATATCCGCATATCCTGGCGGTTAATTTCAGCTCCAGGACTCTGTGGATGGGCATCCCTTGTGAGAGAGAAGATGCTTCTCTCACTAGCCTGGGGTGGCTGTCCTCCTTACACGGGGTCCCCAGATGAACCGGCAGAGCGATTCCAGTCTCCACGGCTGTGGGCCTCCAATACTTTCTCCGGTGGAGGCCTGGCCTCCCCCATCCTTGAGACATTAATGAGATGGATGTTTTGTGCAAGTTCTGCTGAGGGGGAGGCCCTGCTTCCCCAGATGGAGGTCAGCCCACCAGAGCTGCTGTTCTAAAATTATCCCTCGCACGTCCCTCAAAAGCATCAAATGGCCATAATAACTCATATTTACAAAGCACCGTTGCATTCACTGCATGGGATCCCACAGGGCTTTACAAACGCAACAAACTAATACACAGGCTAACTAGAAGGCGCCTCTCGTCAACCCCTGCGAGGCAGCCACCTCTGGGGTGAACGGCAGCAGCTGTTGATCTGCACGGAGCCCCAGGACACAATGGCCAGGCTAGGGAGGGAAGAATGGCCGGACTCTGGGAGGCCCCATGCTGCCCCAGGCCAACACACTCAGCCTGTGTTATTCTGATCGCACAGTGTCTTTTGATTCGCCGCTTCTCTACCTGTTATCCGAAGATCACAGCTTTGCTGGCAGAGCGACCGCCTATTCTATTACAACCAGGGGCCTCCAACCCCTGCTAACAACAAGCCTGGGTTTAGGAAACAGCATCTTGGTTATGTACGCAAAGGGCACACGTCCAAGGGAAACCAAAGTGCTGAAGGCCACAGTCCCACGCACAAAGGAGCGAGCTGCATTTGGACGGGACGGGCTACAGTTGCAGCATCTGTCCAAGCCGCGGGGTGTGACAGCGCCACGAGAGGACTCCAGGAAACAAACAGGGCAGGGGACAACGCTGTCTGTTACTCACACACAACAGGGGTCTTTGGGCTCCTGCCCAGAATCGGAATTTTACAGCTGAAAGGAATTTCAGTTGAGCCCAGCCCTGTTCCCATTTTATGACTGAAAACTGAGGAAAATGACTGAAAGTCACACACGTACTTTGTCCCACTGTCAGTCCAGCATTTTCTGTTCTAAGTGCTCCTTCCTAGGACTTTTAAACAAACAAAACCCACGCTGGGCAAAGATAATTTGACAAAAGCAGGCACACGCCATATGAACCACCTGTTCACTTACGTCGCTCAGATGCAGCGCATTGAGGCGGGCTCGGGTGAAGTCGGGGTGGTCGGGGATCACGGTGTATCTGTGCAGGGACTCCGCATCCCCCGACCTGTACAGGCGCTGTGGATAAGACAAGCTCACGGTAAATGTAGAATTGCACTTGCTGAAACCACTGGAAAAGGAAGAAAAGCTGATTCCTTTTCCTGCCCCTGTCACCTGAGTACCCACGGGCTGGGACAGACCCCAGCCCCGCCATGGGGAATATCACTCCAGAACCCATGGATTGATGGCAGGTCCCTTTGTAGCTAGGGTCAGAGGAGGTGGCTGGTTGTTGTTTTTAGTTAGTTGTTTTTTTTTTTTTTTTAGACAGAGTCTCACTCTGTCATCCTGAGTAGAGTGCTGTGGCATCATAGCTCACAGCAACCTCAAACTCCTAGACTTAAGCCATCCTCTTGCTTCAGCTTCCCGAGTAGCTGGGACTACAGGGGCGCACCACCACGCCCAGCTACTTTCTCTGTTTTTAGTATGTGTGTGGGGGCTCTCACTCTTGCTCAGGCTGGTCTCAAACCCCTGAGCTCAAGCAATCCACTTGCTTCAGCATCCCAGAGTGCCGAAGGGAGGCATGAGCCCCTACACCTGGCTGGGTGGTTAAATAGAGCCTGTTAAGAACATTTACCAAGTTCTGCTCTAAATGGGCCACAAACCAACACTATAGTCAGCCATACCTGTGTGTTTTAGACAGTAGAAGATGTATAGATATTTCAGAGAATCTTTCCAACTGAACACCGGACATGCTTTTTACTAGTAATGAGATATAGCCTCAATGCCTTTGTTGTTTAGCGTTAACAGTAATAGTAATAATAATAATGGTGATAACAATACACATAGCACATGTGGTTAAGTCCTTTTTCTTATAAATGGCTTAATATCTCTTTCAGCAGTTACAACTTTCATAGTCTACCTGGCTCCCAGGGAAGACACAATTTTAAATCTCAAGTTTTATCTTGATTGTGATTTTTAGAGCCGTAATTTAAGAACTGCAAACAATTTTAAAAAGTGTTGGGCTCTCATGTATTTTTAGAGATGAAACAGTCATCTTTTGATCCCTTCCCAAATTTAACTCAGGCTTTGCAAACGTGAACCGGTCAGTACAGCTTTTTGTGAGGAGGCAGCAGCTTTGTCACTGTGCCTACAGAATCGAATCCCTTGACAATTTTGGGGAAAAAAATTCATCTTCCTATTCCTTGAAATAGATACAGGAGAGAGGAAATGGGGCTAAATTACACAGAATGTAAAAGCAGAAAGAAGCTTTAAATACAGCTATTCTTTTTTTCCTAACCAGGTTATATTAAGATTTTAATTCCATTGTTATCAACAAGATGCATCTGATCTAGTGTTTGCTAAGAGATCACTAATAATATTTGGTATTATTATCATTATGATTATGAATCAGACCTACAATAAGGAACATTTATTGAGGACTTACTATGTTCCAGGTTCTTGCTAAAAGACTTATGTGCTCTTATTTATTTCATCCTTACTTAATCCTTTCAATCTTATGAAATGATTGCTATCATTATTCCCTCCACCCTTCAAATAAAGGAACCTAGATTAGAAGGGATTAAGTAATGGCCCCAAGATCATCCAGGCAGTAGACAGAAGGTTTGCACCCACATCTGTCCAGAGCCTGGTCCTTAAGCACTGGTGATGGAGTGGCAGTGGTCCACTGTGTGCCTGGGATGCACAAAGAGAGAGAACCCACCTCATTACAGTGCAAGTAGCTGTTCTTGGCATGAACCAGGTCTGGGGAGTCAATCACTGTTGTGAACTTGATACTGTCTGGTTTTTTACGGTATTTGGTCTGTAAGAGAAAGACAACGATTCCCATAAACACAGCCAGACATCATGCATCTTTCTGGATGCAGCTTCACCTTGCCTTCTCAGATCCAACATGCCCTTGACATTGGTATGTTCCCAGCAAGTGAGGGTATGGGAAAGATCCAAGAATCTTCTATGTTACAAGAATCATTGTATAGGTATTCACTCCCATGAAGAGAGAGGCTATAAAACGCTAGGGCCCCTTACAATAAAGGAATTCAGTCAAGGTCAGGATTTAGCATCCATACGGTCTGTTCGGATGCTATCTAAATATGTTCTGTTATTAAGAAACTGAAGCAGGCAGTGTGACCCTCTAGAAGATGCCAGGTTAGTGATCCCCAGGATATCAGTACAGTGGAGGGATATCTAATACCTGAAATCAGATAACCTCTGGACACTGGAACTCTGAGTCTACTCTGTGGATGGCCAATTCCCTCCAACCCAATGAAAAGAAAAGGCTAGTTGAGGTCATCATTGTACAAAAGATTTTGCTGGGAACTTTATGAACAGAGTGTGCATTTCGTTTCCCAGAAGTGAATTCATTTGGATGGAAATTTCATTCTGTCTTGAGATATGGTTGCAAACAGCTCTCAGAAACAAACTGGGAGTAAGTCCAGTAGCCACAGGGCCCTCTTGGGATCTCCATCCCATACACAGATTCCCTCTTCAGAAGGAGATGCTAGGTTGCCCTTGTCGGTGCTGGCAGGCACAGAGGATGGTACCTCACTGATGAGTTCTCCAGCCTTCTTCGCACTCTCTATCTGTGGGGACCTCAGCGCCAGCCATCCTATGCCCTTCATGCCGGTCAGGTCTGCCTTGTAGCGCAACTGCAGGGAAAAGACATGACGTTTGTCAGGACAGCATCTAAAAGTCCTGAGGCATTTCAGGAAGCTCCTGGACTTGCAACAGCACTTGTGACAATGCTCTGTTGTAACATTTCACCATCTTCACAGAGAGCTCACTGGGCAGGAGTAAAACGGTTTACATTGGTGGTTCCACCAGGAATTAAATAACGGATTATACACAAGGTACCAGAAGGTCCCACCAGTGAATTGGCAAGATTTCAGGCAGACAGTAATGACCTGCGCAAATGATCACTTAGCAGTGGTTCTCAACCTTCCAAATGCCGTGGCCCTAATACAGTTCCTGTGGGTTGTGATCCACAGGTTTAGAATCACTGACTTAAAGAAAGAGCTGAGATACAGGCTCACGTGGACGTGGACGCATCTGCCAGGATTGTTTTATTTCATTCTTTCAGGGAGGCAATTGACAGCCTAAATAGAAACATTCTACACACTATACTACTGATAAAAGGGGTTGGAGCTCTGGACCCAACATGCTGCTGCTTGAAGCAAATCTCTTTACCAAAAAGTGACTCAGTTTCTCTCTGTGTTACTTTAAAGGCTATAACAACTCCTCTGTTCTCATGAAATCAGGGACAAGAGCCACTCTTAAGTCAGGTGTTCGTTTTCGTGGAGGCAGAGGGGGTCAAAGTCAATGACAGCAGGACCTCAAAAATTAGAACAAACTTAGCTATAACCAGTGAACGGCGAGCACGCCATTTTAATCTTTTCATGCCTCAGTTTGCCCCTTCTCCCCATAATCATCATCATTATTTGCTTATACTGCAAAAATGGGCTAAGTCTTGTTCCCTTTCCTCATTTTAAGAGGTCAGATGATGAGGCTACCGTATTATTCTGAGAGACAAGAGTAAACGGTGCTTTAAGATGTGACCAGGAGCCTCCCCGAATGTCAAATCTGATTACCCCTCCCCCATCTGCCCATCGTTGCCTACAATGACACAGGCACCCAGATGCTTTGCTTTCCTCCTTATGGAAATTAGGCATTCTTAAAGGTAGAAAAAGCCCCTCTGAGGAAATCTAAAATGTGGATCTTAATGAAGTTGATGGCATTTCTCTAATTTAGACATACGCTGTGCTGTAACGCAAAATATCACTCCAGAAATCAGCCTCTCGGCCTTTGTAGTTCCCTTTCATTTCCAGATTCACAGCCCTCCTCACAGCTGGCCTCAAAGGGGATCCGTTTCTGATCTACTGTCTGCTGGTTAATGCCCCTGTGCAAATTTGACTCTGCTTTCCAACTGGTGAAGGGAGACATCACTCAGGCTTGGGAGCAAGTTTCAAAACCCCATGTCAGTAAGATTGCTTTTTATACCGCGATCTTTCAGTCTACACCGGCAAAGCTTTTGCCTTGCACTCTGATAAAGAACAGAGAAAATTGGATAAATTTCTAAGTTGGAGAGAATAATCCTACAGGGCCTCTTCACAGCCGGGCCTTGCTCCTTTCATAAGCGAGATGAAGTGGGGAGAGCTCTTTCAACTTGCCTTTTGTTGAGCTGAACAGTACGATCCCAGGTTAAGTCAGAAAGCAAGATGCAGGTTCCCCAAAGATCTGACTGTGCCTCTGACTCTCTTATAAATGGATCATCTATTGATATCTTAGCTCCCAGCCCAGCTTTGACTATTCACGCAGACCCTAAAAACAACACACCTGCCCCAGACTTCATGATAAAAAGAGTGGAGAGGGGGAGAGGGGTCAAGAAGAATCTGTTAAGCCGAAGGTGGTTTCGAAGAATTCTAAGATAATGAGCGACCTTCCCCAGTTGCCCAACTGAATCTGGCTTCCCCCAAAGGCAGCCTTGTTCTTTCCCCTCACATGTCCTAAGGGGTCCTGGAAGCCACCTTCAGGTGCCCATGTGAAGTTTCCTGGCACCCCTATTTTGTGCTGCTCCTGAGTTCTAACGAAGCGGGAAGGATGTAAACAATTGCACCCAGCAGGCGCCTGGAGGAAAGAATATATTTCTCACATTAATAAGAAATGCTGTCATCGCCACCTTGCACAGAGTGGGGTTTGCTCTAGACCCACCATTTCATTCAGTCGTCATACCATCCTACAAAGGAGAGGTCATTCTCCTCCACAGAACAATGTCAGTATTCAAATGACTGTTGAGACTCTCAGAAGAGCCAACAGCTGCTGTACTGTGGGTCCAGCCACACCTGGTGTGGTTAAGAGAACAGATCGGGGATCCAGAGCACCCAGGTTCACAATCCAGCCACCTAGGAAGTCAGGAGACCAGAGCTGGAAGCCCCACAGTGCCTCCTACTGGCTGTATGGCCTTGAGCACGTTTCCCCACCAGCTTGCAACCTTGGCCAAGCTACTTAGAGTATTAGTGTCTTATGCCACATCTGTAAAAATGAGAGCAATATCAGTGCCCACATGGGTATTAAATGAGATCTTCTGCACAAAGTATTTACACTACTGCCTTGCCAGGGCAAGTGTACAGTGAAATTTAGCTGCTGTTATTGTTGTTACTATTATTTCTGAAGGGAAACTGAACCCTGGAGGGTTTAAGGATTTGTTTGAGGCCCAGGATAGTTCCTGCACAGGCCTTGGAGGACTCCCTGCAGCCCTGGTATAAGACCGTAGGGGGAGAATGGAATACTGACTTGGAAAGCACCTGAGAGGTGACGGAGTCAAGAAGACTGCTAAGCCGAAGGTGGTTTGGAAGAATTCTAAGGTAATGAGAGAAGCACCCGCCCATTACAGACACATCCATCCCGAAGGTGCTCGGCGGCCCAGCCTGCAGGAGCTTAGGCCTGGGGTGAACAACCCTTAGGCCCCTTCTGGTTCAATTCAAAGCCTCTTTCTGGCCTGGGGGTGGGGGTGGTGGCTGAGGGCAAGAGAAGCAGCTGAAGACTGGGGCTGCACAGCTGAATTCCTGCGAGCATTTGGGTTATTTCCTACATAATAGATCCATGTGAAATTGGGTTTTGATAATGACTGCAATACAGTTGAAGTCTCATAGTCAACTGGACATTTGGGGGTCTACTGTTCACAGTCTCCTGAAATCCAGACTCCTAGAATGACCAAGTCATTTCCCCGAAAACAATATACAGCCTAGTATGGTAATTTGAAATTTAAGCAATAATTTTTTAGCATTCGTTCAAAAAGTTAATCCACATCCAGCTTTTAAAGGGTCAGGATAAGATTGACAACTAAAAGGATTCTCCTTTTTGGATTACGCTCTCTCTACTTTTTTTAGTGTTAAAATCTTCCTTTTGTTCAGAAATAAAAGTGACATAAATGGTTGCTTGAAGGTGGTGGTTAGTTTTTTTTTCTTTTCCCCCACTTTGTACAATAAAATCTGATGTTATGTTGATCCCACCATTTCAAAAAGCATTTTTCCATGAATCTCTAAAGTCTGAGATCACAGTTCAAATTGAACGTCTTTGCTTTTCCTAAAAAATGAAGTGATCACTCAAGGACACACAAGCAGTAAGTGACAAAGCTGAGCTTCCCACACAGATTTCCTGGCTCCCAGCACAGCCTCCATTTTCCCACCCAGGGGCCCATCCCATCCCTGAAGGTTTTTCTTCTCCCCAGAAATTCACTGTTGATAAGAGGGTCCCTGGTTGGACAGCAGAGTCATGCTGTGAGCTGTCCTTGGGGCCTCAGAATCACCATCCAGCAAGTGCAAAGACTTTGTAGGTGGAACTTGAGCTGACACTTCCGTAACTAAATCCCCAATCTGGGGTCCAGGTGAACTCACTCCAATCCACCCTGCAATTGACGAGATATTGTAGTGCTAACAAATGGTGGCTAACAATTGAATGATGATTAAATTATTAAGTAACAAAGTCATTGTTAGAATAATTAACAATGAATTATGTATTTAGAATACGTACTGCCATATAGAATTGGACTAAAAGTAGTCACTGCCCTGAAGGCAAGAAGAATCGGGAGATTGGTGTAGGGCTCGTACTCATGCTAGAGTTTCTGTGGATGAGGCATCGTGGCAAGTGTTTCATACAGACCAGTTCCCAACTGAGCACTGGGTGCTCAGACAGGGGTACTTTTGTGCCTCAGGGACATTTGACAATGTCTGGAGGCAGTTTTTGGTTGTCACTCTGGGGGGTGGAGTAGACACCTCAGGGACAGAGACCAGGAATGTTGCTACATGTCCTACCACACACAGCACAGGCTATACAATTATCTGTGATGTCAAGGGTGCAGAAGTGCAGAAGCTCTGACACAGACGGCAGGTCATGTTCTAAAATGACAGCACATTCCTCCTCGACTTGCCGTGGGCCCCGGGAGCCCATGTGAGACACGTGCATCCTGCCTCACTGTGCACCACAAACCCACTGTCATTATCCTGTCTCATGTCCCACCTCACCATCACCATGTCTGAGGCTTGGGGAGGGCGTGGACTAGTCCAAGTTCCCCCAGCCAGTGGAAGAGCTGGGATTTGAATCTCAGCAGCCTGGCTCTAGAACTCCCACCAGGACACAGCAGGGACTGGGTCCCCACCTAGTGCCCTTGCTGGGGGCACGACCTCTCCTTTGTGGGCTCAGGGTCTACACCTGCACTGTGAGGGGTGCGTCCGCCTGTTCCATGCCCTGTACCAGATGGCAGGATGCTAAGGGTCTGAGTTCTGGAGCTGGCCCTGCCTCCCCACCTCCCATGCGACCTCCTTCCTAAAACAGGAATAACAGCTGTCCGCACCTCAGAGTGCTATAGCAAGGATACAAGCAAAGGTGAACTGTAGGTGAGTGAGAGTGGCAGTTACATCATTCTTGCCATAGCATCACCTTCCGCTTCCTGTGCACAGCCAGGCCCCACTCCCTCTCTGACCCACCCCTGGGACCGCCCCACTACACTCACTCACTCGCTTCTGTCTTGCCTCACACGTGCCAAACATGCCCCTGCTAAGGTCCTTGGCCTTGGATCTCGCTATTCTCCTTGCCTGGACTGTTCTATCCCCCTTTCCTTGTCCCTTAGGCTTTTGCTCCAATGTCACTTTTCAATGAGAGCTCCCATAGGCCCTCTCTGAAGTGGCACAGGTGCATGTCCACACACACACACATACACACCTTCCTACCTCACTTCCCTGCTCTGTCTCCATGGCTTGCATCCCCTCTGACATAGTATATACAGCACTGTAAGGTGACCACCCAGAGGACTGTAACAAACTGATCAATATGTGGAAATGATCAACATAAGGAACTAGGTCTCCTGTACTGAGAGGTACGTGTGGTGCCTGGTCGGTCTATGAAAATTAGGTCAAAGAAAGGAGGTGTTCAAGGTAGGGAGGTGATCAACTGTGGAGGTTCTACTGTATTTTACTTATTTATCATGGTTTGTCTCCCTCCTGTATAATGGAAGTTTCATGATCCCAGGAATTTTTCTGGCTTTTGTGTTGACTGCTATATTCCCAGGGCCTAGAATGGTACCTGGCACATAGTATGTGCTTAGTAAATATTTGCTGAATCATTGGATGAATGATTCTAACCCAGATGACACTGATCGTGCAAGTCATCATTTAGAGCTGAGAGGAGGTCTTAGAGGGGCCCAAAAGGTTAAGGCTAAGGTTTAAAAGATTTATATGCAGGCTTGGTGGGAGGAGGAAGGTCGGGGCTGTTTGCTCTCCACAAGGTCCCTTACCTCACTCTGCAGGGAATGGGCTTTCTTGGCCCAGGCCATCTTCAGGTCCTCCGGCAGTGCCGTGAAGTCATGGCCCTGTGTCCTGTAGTCATAGTCGCTAGCCAGGGCCTGGGCCTTCCTAGCATGGACCAGGTGCATCATGTCCAAGGGTAGGCGGCACTGAGCTTGGCTGCTGGCTGCCTCCCTCTTGTACTGATTCTCACTCTGCAGCTGCCCCATCCGCTGGCAGTGGTGGAGTCGGGGGTCGTCACTCACACTCTGGACCCCAATGAGCTTCCCTCGCTCCTTCACAAAGTCATGTCTGTAGAGAAACTGGAGGGGAAGATCAGCCAGTCAAATCCCACCTGTGCATTCTCATTGCAGATCCTAGAAAAGTTGCCTGTTCTTACACTAGGAGGTGGTGATTATAAGAAAAACCAGAGAGGGGTTGACCTGAGCCTGTGCCTTCATCCCTGGGGGATGAACAATTAAAACGCCTCTCCATTTTTCCTATCTAATTAAAATCAGATCCTCAGAACCAAGGCAAAGGCCCTCTCCCCTTACGTGTCTATGGCCGAAAGGAATTTATTAGAAAGGGTAAAAGAGAAACGTGTGCTTTATCCCTTAGTACTTGGCAAAACAGTAAACCCAAAAGACAGGATCCATTTATTTGAAGTCCACATTTTCTGTGATTTGTTTATGGGAAAGAAAGAGTCACCTTCATGTCCCAAAGCTATGGACGTTATCAACACAGGGGCTGCAATACGGCTGGCAAATCCTAACACCAACACGTGAAATTACAGAGGACCAAGAGGGAGGTGCGTCTGGGCCGTGCCAATTTCTATCCAGAGGCTTCTCTTTTCAATTCTGGGTGGAGTTAGAAAACAGGCAACTCACGAGTTATAGGGGAACTGTTGCCTAAACGTTGCAAGTAGAAAGAAATTGTAATCTCCCTGCTGGCGACCTCTGCCTGACTTTAGCTTCTGATTAATGGAGTCTTTCTTTCCCAACCTCCGTCTAAGAATCTCATTCATAACTAATGTATTCTGCAGGTGACATCCTGTCTCACATGGTTACAGATTTGCTTTAATTCAGGAAAATCAGCCACAGACATTGTTTTACATGAAGTTAACAGAAATTAGGCAAGATGGAAGGTCATCTTATTCCACTCACATCACTGGCTATGTCTCCAGAGGCCCGGGCAGCCTGGAAGGGGAGAGCCTCTATCGTCAGCTTGTAGCCTTGAGCGCGAAGATTATGCCAAGATTCCTTATATTTTGCCTAAAGTGGGAACACATGTAAATTTCCTTTTACAAAATTACATGAATCAATGAGCAAAGGCTACCCCTTTCATTTGTAGTATAACATTCTAAGAATATTCTGAGACAATCCCATTAGCACACACCCTGTAAGGGGCTCTGAGTATACATATGTACTCACATTTGTGAGAAGGTCTATTTAACACATGCATCTAAAATACACAGTTTAAAAGGGCTCTGTGAATGCCAGAGAGGTCACTGTTAGATTGCTTCACAGTTGCAGATAGACATGACTCTTGCTTGGACTGAAGCAAAAAGAAAGGCTTACATCGCTCAGATTGGCTGCGTTTGTTTTTGCTCGGATGAACTCAGGCAGACCCAGAGTCATCGTATATTGGTGTCTTGTATCCTCTCCAGCTGCTTTATAGAGACGCTAGGGAGGAAAAAGAAATACACACACACACACACACACACACACATACACACATACAAAGAGTCAAAAGAAATGTATACATATTTTAAGGAAGGAAAAAACTGTATTAAAAATTGGTGGTACTCAATATATACCAATAACAAAAATGAATATGAGGCCATGTTGAACACTTTTTGTAATTGGAGAAGTCAAAGGTTACTTAAGCATTATAAATTCCTACAGTTTTTTCCTTGCTTAAAATGTGTATGCTTTTTATGGCATCCTGTGTGTGTGGCACAAGGATGAATTCTCACCCAGCTGGCATCTCTGTGGTGCTACAAGTCCGTCACTTGCAAAGAGACAGACATGATAGGAAAGGCTATTGGCTGTGTCATGGTCATACATTTAGTCTTAGGGAAGGTATTCCTTTCAACATAGACAGTCTCGCGCAGGTCAAATTAAGTGACATAAAATGAATAGGTAAGGAATTGCAGTATGCTTTGCCGAATAATAGGCCAAGGCAAGAAAAATAAATTTAAGAATACTACTAAAGTTCTTTACATTGTAGATATTTTCCTTGAGGACACAGCACAAAGCTAATATTAGGAACTGGGACATTAAGGAGAAGCTCTGCTTGATAGAAAGGAGGCCCCAAACCCTGGTCTGCATCTTTTACTAAAGCCTCAGGTAAACTCACTGAGGCTGGTAAACTCACGCTAATGCTGCCCGGATGGTCTCTTCTGGTACAAACACATCCATTCTTAGGATTAGAAACGAGTTTGTGTTTGTTGAATTTTTCATGGCCTAAGGCCATCATAAAAAGCCATTACCCCATAGCACCCTGTTCACACAGTAGGCAGGAAAAGTTAAATAGGAATTTGAAATTGATACCGTCACTGTACAAGATCACAAATTCTGTCCCTGGGGACTAGGGGCGAATGCAAATTAATAGTATAAATAGCCAAATAACAACTGTCTTCTCGGTTAGAGGCAAGAGGAAAAATCTAAAGATGATTTGAGATTTAATTCTGCCACACTCACCTATTTCAAACCTGTAAGAGAGGCACTAGGGCATAGAAGTCACAGGCCTGGAATGATGACTTTTTCACAGAATGACATTCCCTCCCCTATACTTCTCCTCTGCTGGATAAATTGAAGCATGCACTGGGTAAATGGTGAGAAGAGAAGGAGGCAGAGAATCAGGAAGCCCGACAAACCCCGTACGATACGCCTCTCCTTGGATATACCTCCTCCTTGTAACGATCCTCAGAATGGTCGTAAAAAATTGGTTAGCCAAACTTTGCCTAGACAGAACAAATGAATTATAGACCAGTACTCCTCAGACTTCAAGGTGAACGAGACTCGTCTGAGGATCTTGTTAAATGACCATTTGGATTCAGTAGGTCTGAGGTTGGGCATTTGCCACTATGCCCCCAGGAGATACTAATACATAATAGAATAGCTGGCCTGTGGCTGCATTCGGGGAGCGAGATGACAGCTAAACCAGATTCCCAATTGAGCCTTCTTTTTGTCTGAAGATGTTTAGGCTCTGTATAACGATGTTCTTTTTTCCTCTTAAACCTTCATACAAACACTCCTCACCCTCACTCCACATACATATCATAAACAATCTTGCAACTGTTTTCAAAAGACCATTCCAAAGCCATCAGATTTTACCTCGTTTGTAATCTGGTTGCTGAATTTTGCATGAAGGAGGTGGGGCGTGTCTGTCACAGCTGTGTACTTGAATGAATGAGGATGCTGCCGATATTTACTCTGCGCACACAGAAGGGGAGAAGAAGACCCGGGAAGGTGTAAAGCCAGAAGAAGAATCGGTTCTTTTGGTATGGTCTGTAAAGCCTCATTTTGCAAAGGCTCCTCGTCCGCCACTCCAGAACCTAATCCATGCCCTGCTCTTATGACCCCAGAACTCAGAGGGATGAGGAGGCAGAGAGGGGGACCGAAAGGAATGAATCATATATTTATCAATGGGGAGATCTAATCCTTTGGCATGAACATAAACGTGACCATTTAAATCTGTGATTTTCTCCCAGTCTTTGCTGACTGGAGGTCCAGTGCTCCTCTGCCTTACTGGTGTACACAAACAACTGTGCAGCTTAAAAAAAAACATGCACGCCTGCACCCACCCTGGGAGACTGGCATTCAGTACACAGGCAGTAGGGCTCAGTCTTCTGTATTTTTTTTAATCTCCAAAGGGGTTCTGATGTACCTTGAGATTAAGCCACTTGCTTTAGAGAGTTCATCTTAGAGATTGCACGAAGTTCAATCTAAACTCCCATTGTAAGCAAACCATAAATCCATCTGAGCTGCCAGTCCAGCTGCTGCACACCTTTTGCTCCTGATGCCCTGCATAATGCCCTCCCGTCCTTATATCTGCCATGAGCGAAAGTCCCACCACCCTCCCAGGGGTAAGCAAGGCTCCCCAGGAGCTCATAAGGCTTACAATTCTAAGACTTCTGTATTTCCATCAAGAAAGTATCACCAAGCTTACAGTAACCATTTCATACACAGCTGCCAGGAAAGCACAGTGCTTGGGTCAGCACTAATCCTCACAAAAACGAAACCAGGGTGGCACGACTATCCCCTTTTGACTAATTAAGAAGCTGAGGCTCAGAGAGGGCAGGTCACTGGCTTGAGATCACACAGCAAATGAGGGCTGGCTCGAAATTCCAATCTCTGTCTGCTGGTTGTCAAAGCCTGCCTTATTTGCATTGTACCACCAGGCCATTCTTCAAAGGGATGCAGGAAAAGTACCACTTATGGGTCAGGGAACAATTCAGATGTGCTAATAAAAGAACTAACTCAATAGCCTCAAAGATATCTTGAACTGTATCCTGTCTGAATGGGGAATCCAGCAAGAAAAAGAGGCCCCAAGGTTAGGCAGCAAGTTACCGCTGCTAACAGTTTAATGGCCTGCCGGCTTTAGCAGGAAGAGCAAACCAATTGTTGGGTGACAACCTCTGCTGGGGACACGTCCTGGACACCTCTCACCAGAATCCCCGGTTACCTCGCTGATGAGTTCCGATGCTTTCTTCCTCCCTTCAATCTCTAACGTGCCCGGAATGACACAGGCAACTCCTCGCATGAAGTTCAAGTCTGATCGGTACAAATTCTGCAAGGAACAATAAAACGAATCAGAAAAGCCAAACTCTCAGAACAGGGGAGCGAAGACAAACCAGAGGTCTCGTGATATGGCATCTGCTAGGATCATAATTGGAACCTGTCCCCCCAGATAGATTATACTCAGCCCTGGTTCAAGGTCTTCTTAGTAAACACTCACGAGGGGGAAAGCGACGTAGGTCTAAGGAAGATAATTCTGCCGTCACTTGTCTCAGAGTAGCTCTTACAAGGATGCTAGACATTTTTTTATTTTAATGTGGTCTATCAAAAAATAAACACTGGCATCGATGATGGTTAGAAAGTCAGTTGTTGAGGGGCAAATGAGGAAACTGTGTAAAGGGTCTTCTAAAACACAATCCAACAGCAATGGGCGGTATCACTTAGTCATGAGTTAAGAAAAACTAATAAATGAATGCAGAATAATCTGGCAGAGGCCTGTCTGCATCTGTGTGGGCAGGGTGAGCGTGTACCCCCATGATGTGGGCTGACAGCTTAAAGAGTTCCCAAATTCACTCCCCTTCCACCCACGTGGCACCCCCTGGGCATCTTGCTTTCCTGTTGCTATCACAACCAGAGCCAGGGCAAGCGAGGGCTCTGCTCAAGTGACAAACAAACGGGCCCCCAAGATAAGCGGGGCAGCTCCCTGGTTCCTACAGCTGCTCTCAGGTTCCTGACAGTTTGTGTCATTCAGTAAACGCTGTACACAGGCGTAAAACCCCAACCGATGACAGATACCCAGATCTGAGTGCGCTCTGCTCACAGGCTCAGTCAAACTGGGGGAGAGCTTATGAGTGGTGTTTTATTTTGCTGCCTGGTTCCCAGCAAATCTCATAGCATGGAAACCCAGCAAGCCGGGAAAGGAGGCGAGTACCAAGCAGGATGCTGCTGGCTATGGGAGAAGCATCCCGCGTGTCCTCGGGAATGAGGAAATCTCCGTTGCTTCCTGGCCTCCTGAGCCGGACGGCTTCAGAAAACAGACAGAAATGCATGAGGGGAGCGTGAAGACTCCTGGAGAGGACACAGGAAGGCTTTCCAGGGCCCCGATTTCCCACCTAGCCTCCCAATACCCTCTTCCCGAAATGGGTCAGTTCCCACAGAGCAGCTTCTCCCAACAGATCTCAGCCCAGTGCAGGAATGTATGAAGCCCCAGAGGAATCCTCCACCCCACTGGAGGCCAGAGGGACCTTGAACATGCAGAACCATGAACCCTCAGGGCATCTGGGGCATCTTTGTCATTTGAACCTTAAATTCAAGTCCCAGCACTCCCATTCTCACGTCTAATTGTGTGACTTTGGGAAAACTATTTAACTTCTTGGGGCCTCACTGTAATTTTCCCTCCAAAACAGGGATAAAGAATGTCCATATAGTATTATTGTGAGAATTAAAAAAGATAGAGCATTAAATGCAATGCTTAGAGTTCAGCATAAATACTCAACAAATGGTGGTTACTGTTAGATTCGTGTCATTGTGCCAAAGGGCTGCAGGAACCCTCCGGCTGTTATTTCAAAAGAAGACCCAGGTGTGGGATTCCTCATTCCCTGGGGCTCCACTGAGCCAGCAGGAGCTTGCAGGTCACTGCCAGGTGGTTGCATCTGAGAGGAGAAGGGCCCGAGAGGGGCCAAGTCTCCTCACCTCACTCTGTAATCTATGGGCCTTCTTGGCACAGCTCAGCCTCAGGTCTTCTGCCAGGGAGGTGTACTGGGGCAGTGGATGTTTGTAGTCCTGGTCGCTGGCCAGGGTCTGAGCCTTCTTGGCATGCACCAGGGTGACCATGTCCAACGGCAGATGGAACTGTGCCTTCGTGTGTTCAAAGCCTTTCTTGTAATTCACCTGGAGGGGGAGACAGATCAACAGCGGCTGTTTCAAAGCCACTATTTGCTACGGGACCACCAGGGAGAGCCACTGAAATGCAATTGTCCCAGTAGGCCTAGGGGGCTCTTCTTGGCAGGGCTGGGCCCTTTTCTTGCAGGACTGGCCTAATGCTACACATGCAGGGCACATCTCCCGACCCTGGCACTCACCAACCCCAGCTCCCAGAGGTCATTGATCAAGACAAAGACAGTCCACGGTTCCCCCATTTGGGGAAAATGCAGAAGTTCAAGGAACAAATAGGACGTCAGTGATTCCCTTGGTCCCGTCTTTAGATCTTCCCATTTCTCAGAGGTGGGACAATGCAGGGAACTTGCCCCCTGCCTACATGTTTTTCCCTACCACCCAGTCGAGTTTAGGCACCAAGGATTCTCCCGTCACATTAGCTTAGAATTCCCTTCTTGAAAGCAATGCACATCCCAGAGAGGATTGGGGAGACCCAGTTCAGACTGCTGACTTCACTGCAAGCCTAGGGGAGCCACGTTTCGAGTCTGGAAACTCACCTGGGGCTGTCTTGAGAATCAGATGCACAATCCCACCGCCTCCTCCTCTATCCTTCTGTCCCCTCCTCACTGCTCTGACCCCTTCTCTCACCTCCCTCTGCTATCCTGCCCTCACTACTCACATAAGGCCCAGGACAATTCATCTCCAACTCCATATTTTTAGGTCAGCAACCCAGGACAGAAAGTAGGGAGAAAGTTAGAAATGGGGAGACTGAGGCAGAAAACAAGTGAAGTTGTGGAAAGAGCATGAGGGGGAGAGCTGGCTCCGTGGCTGGCTCTGCCCCTGTCTAGCTGACCTCGGGCAAGGGACCCAACCACTCGGAGTCTCAATTTCCTCACCAGATAATGAGGATGAATGACAAGACTGAGTTCCTCAAAACAGTCGGAGAGATACGTGAGACCTTGCACGCACGTGTTAGTCCCCTGTAAGGTGTCAGCCACAGATTTCATCACTGATATTAGCCAACTCATGTATGTGCACAGAGGCAGAGTTTACAGTCACGTGTCACCACCAAGAGGGTCAAGATCAACATCAGGAGACTCTCTTAAAATCTGATGGCCACAGAGGCCAGGCCAGTCGCATGAAGAAGCAAAGGAAGAAGTGGGGAGGAGGGTGTCTGGCTGCAGGTCTGGCTTCTGGCCAGAAGTCTAAAACTTTTATGTCAAATCTTCCTGCTGTTAAGGTTTGCAATTAATTCACTCCACAAACCAAACAAAACACCTCTGGAGGCCAAATCCAGCCCCCAGGCTCCCACTTAGGGCCACTTGTCAAAATCACGGACTGCCCAGCTCAGAAAGGGTCAGCTAGCCCAACACCTCATGTTTATAGAAGAAGAAGCTGAAGCCCAGAGGGGGAACTAGTGATTTAACAACACCACGTAGCAAGTTAGAGACAGACCAATGCCCATGTGCGGAAGGACAAACGTCATTCCTGGGCCGTGCCATGGCACCCCCGGGTAGGAGGCCCGCTGTGGCTGTCGCATCTTCCCCACTCACATCACTCTGCAGCGAGGTCGCATGCACTGAATGTGCAAGGCTGATATCATCCTCCAAGCTCCGGGAGCCAAGCATCTGTCCTTTCATTTTCTCAAATGCCTCTTTGTATTTGTACTAAAGGGAAAGAGAGCGGGAGAGAGTAACAGCTCAGGGACAAGGGACACAGAATGGAAGAGGTGGGTATTGGGTGAAAATGTTTTGTTCTTTTGACAGTAACTGGGTGAGTTAAAAGAAAGCGCGCAGGAGTCGTCAAAAGGTCTATTCTTTCATATGCAAGACTCCCAATGACTAAAGGGCTCGGATTTGAAATGGCAGCATGTGTTAGCACGTGGGCGGCCCACGCTAGAGGAAGGTGGGGGCACTGCTGACAGTCTCTTCACGTGGACTCGCTTTAGGAATGCTTGTGGTGGAGGGTGCATTTCATCCACCCAGGGTCTATGTTTATGGGCCAGCATTTGGCTTTGTACCCCAGGCTAGGGCATTTTTTGTTGTAAGATATGTTCTTTCTCAATGTTCATTATCTGACTGCCCTACCACAGTCAGATCGGAGAGCAGAGGATATTATCCACAGGCCAAAGGGGGTGGGGACAAGAGGAGGTAAAAGTGGTTTAGTATGAACTGTACAATAATGGAGGTGGATTCTCACATCGCTTATGACTTCACCCGAGGCCTTCGCTGCTTGGAATGGAATGGCGTCCAACCTCAGCTTATACCCGCTGTCGCGAAGTTTGCTCCAGGATTCCTTATAACGTGTCTGTTAGAAAGATGTGCACCAATAAAGACCTTCATGGGTCCTGATGTGTTCTTAAACTCTGTTTTGCCAAAATGGGAATCTGGGTTTTGGTAGGTCCCCCACTCTAGTTGGGGTGAGAGATGATTGTAGTTTAACAAAACCCACCAGAGTTGGATCCTGCACGCCCATCCTTGGAGGTGGGCAGTGGAGTGGGGTAGAAGGCTAGCAGGGAGATGTTAAAAGTAAAGGCTTTGGATTCAGGCACCCTGAGTTTTCTGAGCAGCAAGTAGATTGGAGGAAGGAAGCACGAGGTTGCGTTTGCATGGTGCCTTAAGTTTGATAAAGAAGAGTCAAATGCTTCTATCGGAGAACAGGAATGGTAGGGGTGCTGATAGATTACAGAGGGAAGGAGGTAAGCCACCAAGACTCTCCTGGGCACAGCCACTGGATATACTCATACTCCAGTGTTCCACATTTTTAACTCATTTCCAATGCTCTTTGTGCCAGGCAGGCTGTTTTCCCAGCGTTATTCTTTCAACTAAGTTATACTCTTCTGCAAGACCAGCTACACCATTTGCAGGACCCTGTGCAAATGAAAATGTGGGGACCCTTATTCAAAAATGTCACCTATTTCAAAGTGGTGACAGCAGAGCAGCAAACCAGTGCAGGGCCCTTCTGAACGTGGGGCATCACATGCACTGCTGAGAAAACCAGCATCCCTCAGTCAGCTCACCTCACTGATATTCATGGCATTCAGCTTGGCCAGCAGGACTTCAGGGAGGTCGGCGGTCTGAGTGTAATGATGCTTTATGTTTTCTCCCTGTTCCTTATACAGCCTCTGTGGATGGAGAGAAGTTCTGCATTAAACCCAGAGCTCCCGCCCCGTACCATGCAGCCACCAGTCAAGTTACACTCCAGGAGCTTAAGGAGATGCAGCTGCTGTGGCCTGGTCGGGACACAATGGCAGCCGAGGGTTACCTCCACCCAAATTTCCCAGCCAGCGAGGTGAAATGTACATCATTCTCTCCTGAATTCTACTTCCCAGCTCAGAACATGACAACCTGAAAGTGTCCCATGTGTAGTATGCTGGGGAGACGGGCGCCAAATGCAGAAACAAGGTCTAGTTAACATCTAGTAATTTGGTTATTAGCTATAAGGCAGGAGAGGGCCCAGATGCAGAAGGCAGGGGAGAAGACGGCTCTTCCGCCAGTGACACGTTCACCTTTCCCACCGCAATCATCACCCCGCTCCCCTGTCTCCAGGACTTCTGCCCTAAGACATGTCCCCTGGGTGAGTGTGGGGCTCTGTTCACCCAGAACCCTGATTTAGGTTTGTGATATCCTAGTAGTTAGCAATGACCCACGCAGTGGGCATCAGCCATCAGAGAAAGTTTCCGAATCAGGTTTTTCCAACCCTGTCTTCTCAGATGTTTCTACGTATCACAGCAGTGCCCCCTAGAGTTGGTTAGGGGGAGGAAGAAACACGCATTGTTTCTCTTCACACAGAAGTTCTTCTTCGACCATCTGTTTCTCAGAATTCAGTGTGATTCTGATGGGCTAATTATCAAGAAATTATAAATTCCTAAATCCATAGCTTGTAAATCATTCCATCACACATTCTGGCAGGCACTCAGGCCATTTTAGAATGCCCGTCAAATAAAGCACAACCAAAAATCAAAAATTTACCCAATTGGGAAACAGGGAAGAGAATTTTGAAATCCATCCCCTTACACACGCAAAGCAAATTGTGTGTGTGTGGCAAATTTTTCTCATGGTAAGTTGAATGGTTTGAAGATACTTAAAAGCCAGATCTGTCCTATGCAAGGATCATGGCCTTCTCCCAATAGAATCAGCCAAACAGGGCTCCTTCATATCTTAAGGTGAATCTTTACGAGACCCTTCTTGTTTATTTTTGTCTCCAGCAAACCCCTGTGCTGGAAAGACAAAGGGTCCATCCTTGGTTTCACATTGTAAAGGAAACAGCTTGAAAGTTTGTCTAATGTACATAAATCATTTTCAAAGTGGGAAATTCAGGTAGCAATGATTCCTGCCCTTGGGTCCTAAAGAGCCCTAAGCATGGCTTCGGTGTTCCATTTACCAAGATTTTCTTCGCCTGGTTCTGAAAACAACACTTTCAAACAAAAGGAGGTGGGAGAAGGCGTGGGCAAATCTTTCGATCCTCGAGACATGCAAATGGCAAGGAGCGTGAGTGAGCAGCGTCATGGGGCCATGGGGTGGTGGAGCCTCACTTGGCATCCTAAGTGCAGAAACATCCCATTTACATCCTAATGAGGAGGCACCCCCGCTAAGGGGAGCCTTAGCAAAGGACAAGGAGCTCCTTCATCCTTAGGACAACACAAGGAGCCAGCCCAAGAACCCCTCTGCTTCAATCGCAGTGTTGAAAGAAGAGCCCACTCCTCGAGTCATAATGTATATACATTATCACTTACATCCACTGCTTGGGTATAACTAATTCTGGCCTGGACCATCTCCGGAGTGTCTTTAATACTGGTAAACTTCAAAGCATCTGGATGCTGACGGTACTTCTTCTGTTGAGCAGAAAAAGATCAAAGCTGTGAATTTTGTGCTGCTCTTTCATGCCATTTGAAAGAGAAAATCATAGGTTGCTTGAGATTAGAGTGAATTTGTGAACATAATTATTATGCTGCTTCCTCCATCTTTATATCCTAGGTGCCTTCAGGTTAATATTTGTTTCAATTTAAGAATAACCTCATGTCAATTAACATTAAAGTCTTTCTACCCAGTGCAAAGAAAACATCTCAAAATTAGGTTATACCAGTAAAATACTGTAGGATACACGCTTAGGAAAGGATTTTTTTTGTTGTTAATAGCCTTCACATACTTTGTCACAGTTGTTTACAAGTCTTAGTTTGGGTTTTCTAAGCAAGAAAGAGCATTCACAATTACATTTATCCACTTAAACGTTCTATTTTCCTCCCACCAAAAACCAGGCGGATACTATCACAGCCAAAATACTTGCTTTTAACAGTCAGTGAAGGTACACTATCCATTCCCTTTAGAACCTAGTTCAGTTAATATACATAATAATTCCTTAAAAATATTACAATAACAAGAAAAAGAGAGCTATTCTTGAAAGGAGTCTTATAGTTTGAAAGATACCCAAACAAACAAACAAAAAAAATTGTAAAAAACTTAAATACTGGCAAAGACCTAGGTACTCAGTTTTGAACCATTCTGAAAAATCATGCTTAATTTCTATTTTTTTTAAATCAAAGTAAAAAAGAGACTGAAAAGGGCAGTGCCTGTGGCTGAAAGGAGTTGGGCGCCAGCCCTATATGCCAGAGGTGGCGGGTTCAAACCCAGCCCCAGCCAAAAACCGCAGGGAAAAAAAAAGAGAGAGACTGAAAAAGTGCCAACAGACTGAAATAATTGTTATTGTAATGGGACCATGGACTTTGTTTTCCCAAATAATTACTTTATAAACACCTCCTCATTTACCTAGTTGGACCTTTGTATACTTGATTGCCTTAAGAAAACACACTGCAATATCCCACCAGATCTGGCTGGTCACCTGTTTTTGTAAATAAAGTTTTATTGGAACACAGCCATGCTTATTCATTTACATGTCATCTACAGCCATTTTCCATCTAGTTGCAATAGAAACCACATGCTCAGTAAAGCCAAAATATTTACTTTCTGATCCTTTACAGAAAAATTTTGCTGACTCCTGCTTTAGACCACAAATGTGTATGTATATTGTGGCTATTACAAAAGTGCTTGGTTTTCTGAGCGGATGTGGAGAGGGCAGCCCAACTTAACACTAACCTGGAAATGTGCCAGGCTGAAATGAGATGGTTGAGAAAATCGCAGCAAGATGTCTTGCCTTACTTACTGAAATTTGAGGACTGGCATGAGGCTGGACCATCAAGGAAGATAAACAAATTTGTTGAGAAAGTTTGCAAATGAGGTGGCAAAAATTAGGAATGCGGTGAGCTAAATGGCTCCCAAAATACCTCTTGGCTGCCAGTCATAGATACATGAAGAAAATCACCTTGAAGTCAAAATCGCACTCGTAGGATCTTTATTCTTCCTTTCATTTTATGAGCAGACCCAATACCGAGAGCTTGGGTTAATGAATCCTCAGACCTAAATCTTTTATTCTTGTTAAGTTTTTCCTGTTCTCTCTGCCAAGATGGCCTCTCCTTAACTACACTGAATTAGCTAGGGCAGTACTACCTGCTCTGAGTTCCCAGCAGCCTCTGAGCCTTAAGGTCCTTAAAAATTAGGCCAATCCAAGGGAGGCCACCTTTGAAATCAACTCTGTAATGGTGTAACTGGAATGTGCTCCTATGGGAAAATATCAATTCTGGACAGCTGTGTTTTAAAAACCAGCACTGGTATCTTTCTGTCTTAACTATTCATTCAGTAAGAAAGCCTCTTCAAAAAAAAAAAAAAAAAAGTCCCAGTAGGCTTGTTGCCAAAGCTAAAGTCCCCTGGGGCTAAGGCCATTATGGTCCCCTCCCCACCCAGAAAAGTCCAGCAACACCACTCGTGAAACGAATGCTCGCTGGCCTTCTGAGCAAGTCCCTCCCCACACACGACACAAAGAAACATGATCTGAGTTGTTTGATGGGTCCAGCTCTCCACCAGGGACAATTCTGCCCCCTAGGACGTTTGGCAATGTCTAGATATCTACAGACATTTTTCACTTGTCACAGCTGGACAGAGGGTACTGGCATCTAGTGGGGAGCAGCCAGGGAGGGGCTGGACATCCTACAGGGCACAGGACAGCCCTGAACAACTAAGGACAATCAGAATGTCACAGTGCCAAGCCTGTGTCAGATGTGGTCTTTCAAATTGCTGCACTATGATACTGTCCTAAAAAGTAAGGAAACAGTTCTTCTGACAAGCAGGAACGCCATAAGGTCCAGCCAGGGTGGCGGTGAGTAGGCAGGAGTGAGTAAGGAGAAGGGAGACCCTCCCCAAGAAAGGCCCAAGTCACGTGTTGGACACCACGTGAATATCCAAAACCTGTTTACGCGGTGGCAGAGGGAGGGAGAGCATGTGCCTGCAGTCACCAAAGGGCTTTCGGGGTGTAATAAATGTGATCTTTTCATCATCTCTCCTGTGTTGCTTCATTAAAAAGGTAAGTTGGTGGGTAGCAATTGAGCTCCGTTTGATTATCGTTATTATTCATAATATCATTTGTCACCCACTTTGTTTTTGCCCAGGCTCTATGAGCCCCTACTGGTGTGTGTTTGGTATGTGGTTTCCCTCTAATTACCAGCCCTAGTCTGGGTTTTGAGGCCTTTCATGTGGCTTTGCCTTTCCTTTTGCCTTTTGAGTGGAAATTATTTTAATTTTATACAGAAACACCGCACGCCTAATGCAGCCAGGCCTGTTACAGGCTGTCAGGAAATCTCACCTCGCTAATGAGTTCTCCTGCCTTCTTCGCCTGCTCCACATTTAATGACCCGGTGGCGACCCAGCCCGTGCCTTTCATCCACTTCACATCTGCCCTGTATTGGTTCTGACAAAGAGAAAGGGGGGGGAAGGCAGGCCATTGTTGGTGCACAGACATTAAAAGGGCTATTAACAGCTCCCAGCGCAGCCTCGGTGCCAGCTGGGTCAAATTAGCTGCCCCTGTTGTCTTACCCATATCTGCACAGTCCCGGGTAGGGCTCCAAAATGCAAATTAATTTCCCCTCTAATTGGAGCCGTCCCTTGGGAGGGTGGCATCAGGCCCCACCCAACACCACTGGGGGTGGCTCGGGAGGGGCCGGAGCCACCTTGCCCCTCATTATGGACTTGCGTCTACCCCAGAAAGAAGCTCGTTCTCATTGTCGGCATTACCAGTTTTCTTGTTTAAAATGACACGCAGGGGAGAAGAAAATGAGAATTCACTACAGAACCCAGGTGGGAACTATTTAAGGGAATTTCATAAGACATCCCAGGCCTCCCACAGTGCCGATTCCGTCCTCCGCACCTCGGTGGGGGGCAGCGAGCATTTCTTCTCATTTCTTTACTTGCCATTGAATGAGCAGTTTTAATGGGAAGCCATTTAAATGGGTACTTCTCTAAAACTAGTGCATCATCTATTTATCGTGAAACAGCTCGAGTTTCTTCTCTAAAACTAGTACATCATCTATTTATCACGAAACAGCTCCGGAAAGGTGTGTCTACACAGACCCCCCACACACACGCTCCGCGGCTACAGCCTGGCTCCAGCAGAACTGCCTTTTCAGTCAACCCACATTCTTGGGCAAGTGTCAACTGAAGACAGAACAAAAAAGAAGCAGGTGGAGAATGTAAGTAGAAAGGGGGGGGAGGATTATTGAAGATTAATGAGCTGCTGGCTCCAAAGATGGAGACTACAAAAGTTGGAATGAATTATTAGTGAACGTTCTTCTGCAGCCGGCCACACCTAAGAATGTCACAAATACCTTTTCTCTCTGGCAATACAAACAAACCTGGAAAACATATATAGATCAGAATGGCAAGAGGAAAAGCATACCTTCTTTTCTTATAACCTATCATTTTTCTGTTTGTTAGTGCAAAATCTAAAATGGGCATAGTTTGAATAAAAGTTAAACTACTAGGAAGCTAAAATGTTTCCCCTGTGGGATCCAGAAACAGGTACTCCATAAGCTTAAGCTGTTATCTTACAGGGTTTGGGGAGACAACTGCAAAGGCATTAGCACACATGCCATGCACACCCACGCACACGTGCACATACATAACCCGCAGAGCTTACATCACTCTGTAAGCCGTAAGCCTTCTTGGCCCACTCCACCTTCATGTCTGTGGGCAAAGCTGTAAAGCGATGTGAGGCTGTCTTGTAGCCGATGTCGGTGGCTAAATGCTGAGCCTTGCGGGCATGCACAAGGTGGACCATGTCCAGGGAGACATGGCACTGAGATTTGGTGTCCTCAAACCCCTTCTTATACTCCAGTTCACTCTGCAGCTTGGACATTTGCAGAGAGTGGCTCATTTGGGAATCGCCCTGTGCACCCTGTGCCCCGATGAGCTTCCCTCTGGACCTCTCATAATCCTCCTTGTACTTCACCTGAAGAAGAGGAATATAACGGGGATACATGACCATTTGCTACAGGATTTGTTAGTCTTCAAACCACAGGCATGAGAGTTAAAACAAAGCCATTTGACAGAATCCAATTAGAATTAGTCATAAAAACGTTTGGCTCCTTTGAACAACTGATATTTCCTTTCATCGAACAGTGAAATAAAATATTACTAACCATTATTTCCCTTTTCACCTTGGCTGCTGGAAAGCTCAGACTTAAACCAAATACTCTAATATGGTAACAGTTTTCTGCCAATTTTCTAGTGAAATTCCATCTTGTCTCTAAATAGTTAAGATCACTTTTTCTGGATTTGTTTTTAAGTGGCCTATTGTTTTTCTGGAAAGCCACCTTAGTTTCTTTCATTCTTATCATGTGAGAACATGATATATAAAAAGTAGCCATGAAATGAAAAAGATTCAGAAAAGCCAAATTACAGATGCTGTTTAAGAAAGGATCTCCAGTTAAAGAACAATTGCGGTACACATAAATATTTAGGAGCATGGGGAGCAAAAAAGTAACTTTGACAAAACAAACAAACCACATGTACCAAGAGTAATGAGGATGAGAAGAAAATAAAATATGAAAAATCTTTGAAAACTGTAACGACATAACAGTGTGTGGCATTATTTTCAACACTGTCATTACTACGGCCCATAGGAGACTCATCTCTGCCAACAGCAGCAGTATTGGTATCAATATCTGTCACTATTTACTGAACACTTATTATGAGCCAAACATACAAAATAAACCTCAACTCAAAACGCATCCCCAGAGCAGCACTGGTTTGTAAAATGTGACCAGCTGAGGAGATAAGAAGCTTATGTCAAAATGTAAATCAACCTCATCACCAAGCCACTGCCTGGTTCAGCTGATTTTGTTATTAAAAAAAGCAGTTTGACCTGGTATCCTGTACCCTCAACGAATCCCCAGCAATTAAAAAGATAAATAAATAAATAAAAG
This sequence comes from Arctocebus calabarensis, assembly GCA_963573935.1. Classification (NCBI taxonomy): domain Eukaryota; kingdom Metazoa; phylum Chordata; class Mammalia; order Primates; family Lorisidae; genus Arctocebus; species Arctocebus calabarensis. Next base: position 9,431 of record CAUYON010062780.1, on the reverse strand, counting down.
ACAAAAAACTCTCTGGCAAGCTCAAAAAAAACCCCAAAACAAATAAAAAAAAAAGCAGTTTGACTTATGACCCCAGCTCCTTATCTCACGTCAGACTCACAGCGGATTGCATGAGATTATAACACACTTACAAATATATCAATTCGTTTCACTTCCTCATAACTCTTTTGCAATTACCCATTTACTAGTAAGTTAACTGAGATTTTGAAAGGTTAAACCACCTGCCTACAGTAACAATGCTTGTGGATAACGTGATTTTATCCAAGGTCTATCTAAGACTAGAGCCAGTACTCTTAACTATTATAACAGCTTAGAGAGTCCTGCGATATCTCTAGCTTCGGTTTATCTGTAAAGTGAAGAATTTGGATCATTCCTCTTCTATCGCTACGAATAACAACTGTGACCGAGTCCCAAACTCACTGTGTGATGCACAGTTCAGCAGGCACTGACAAGGCCATGTCATTGCTAGGAGATTGCTGTTATCTCCATTTTACAGATAAGAACCCTAAGGTTGAGAGAGATTAAGAACCTGTCCTGACACTTTCAGACTGTCCCAGAGGAAAATAACAGGATTCTGTGACCTCTCCTGAGCTGGGGGGGACCCACTCACCTCACTAGCCAGGTCTCTCTTGGCTTTGGCTGCCAGGAAGAGCAAGGAGTCAAGGCGTAACTCAAAACCTCTTGCCTTCTGGTTTTCCCAGCTGCTCTTGTACAGTATCTAAGGGGGTTGGGGAGAGAAGGCGAGAGAGGTTTGCGTGAGAGGGGTTCTCTAGGCACTCGGGAGACTGTTCTACGGAGGCAGCACGATTACATCCTTCCATAGAAAGCCACAGAAATCACGCACTCTGAACCCCTCTGAAGCCAGGCTCCTCTGCCTTCGGGCCTCCTGACACAGAGGGCTTCACGATCCAAAGAAGCAGAAGTTCAACTCCAGGAGCCTCAAAAACTACTAGGAGTCTTCATGGATGTCTCAAAGCCACAGCAAAGTGGAAAGCTTTGCCAACACGGTGAGAGGCCTGCAGTCTGTCTCTGCCTCTGCCTCTACTTATCCTGCTGGTAGATGGCAGAGCTGGGATCTACGTGGCCGCACTTCCCACCTCTCTGCCCCTCTGGCCTCTGGTCCACCTTGGTGTTTTCCTGGCCTCTCTCACCTTCTCTGGCCCGCCCCCAAGATTTCCAGATCTTTCCTCTGGAAGGCTCCTCCCTCTTTCTATGTGTGAATCAATGTAAGCTCTCTTTCTGCTCCTGGTTCTCCTGCCTCCCTCTGACTCGACCAGGACCCCAGGGCGAGGAAGGCGGGACTCTTCTCGGAAGATGTGGCCGGGTAGCACTTTAGGACCATGGGCGCTCTTATGTCTGACAGCCACCCCCGTGCGCACTTCTCCAACCCCTTTGTGTTTGAGCTCATGGAAGCCTCGCGGCAAACCCAGTGAAGAGAGGACTGGTACTAGCCTCAGTTTACCAACAGGACAACTGAGAGTAGAGAATATGGCCCCTGGTTAGGGGGTAAGCGGCAGAACCAAGGATCGAACCTGGGCATCTTGGAGCTAACATCTGACTATGCTCTTGCTCGTACCCCTGTACTGCGACTCTTACATCCTTTCCACTCTGGCCCCTAGGACAGCCACTGCCTCCTACTCGGGGACACAGAAGCTGACTCCAGTGACAGGCCATCTCCCACTCCCCGACACTGATCAGGAGCCAGCTGTGCTGGGCGAGCTGTTTTAACAATGACCAGATGTGTGTAAGCTCAGTCGACACAGACAGACGCCTCCAGTGGGGCTGTGGGCTTGGTTTCCAGGTGGCCACACACAGAGCAGCGGAGCGCAGGCCGCCAGGTGTCTCTTGCCGTACCTCGCTGAGATGCACGGCGTTGGCGCGGGCCTGTCGGAAGAGGGGCTCGTCTTTGCTGATGCCGTACTGGTGGACAGACTGCGCGTTCCCTGCCCGGTAGGCCACCTGTTGGAGACAGCACTGCGTCAGGGGCAGGCAGCAGGGAGGGTGGGGTGGCGCTGCTCTCCGTGTCTTTATTTTTGCTCGACACTTCTTGGACTTGCGCAGGCAGTTCCTGACAGTCCCATCCCCCGACCAGACTCAGCGGGGCAGAACACAGTACGTGAGGCTAGGGCAGGGGAGGCGATGGAGGAGAGGGGCAGGGAGGAGCTGGGAGAAAGCTGTGGCCCCAGGACCAACCCGAAAGTGCCTCCAGGGTTTCTGTTTTTAAGTCTGTCCCTTGAGATGGCATCAACCTCCCCAAGCTCCTGTCATCTACGCTGTCTACCGCTATTAAAAATACCCCACCCGAGGGTTGAAATTAGCAGATTCCCCAAGTGGGAAAAATAAGAGGCATATTCTGCTTGCTAGAACCCCATGATCAACTTTAATGCCGTCAGAGGAAAGTGAGGGTCCACAAACATCTCCTCCACAGAAAACACCGCTCTCTCTCTCTCTCCTCTTCCCCTCTCACCCCGACTTGAGTTTCCCCACACTGGCGTCTGCTAACTCTGAGTGATGTTGATAGTATCCTTTCTGGCGGGTATACCTGGACGTAAGGAATAAGAAAGGAAAGCTAGGAAGGTCCTCGCCAGGCTGCAGCAACATCAGCTCAGTGTGGAACGCTAATCTGTAAGTCACCTGTGTGGTGCTTCATCGTCCTGGGCCCGTATTTGAGCTCATGAGCTACCCACATCCCCAAAGCCAATGTTGTCCTCCTCCGAGATTATTCTATGCTGGCTCTAGAATTATAGAGTCTTTGATGAGAGAAAGAAGAAAAAGAGAACCAGGGCACACTGAAAGCTGAAAAGGAATAAGGTAGGTCCTGCCTCCATCCTGATAACCCAGGCAGAAGGGTGGTGGATGAAGCAGTGGGCTTGGTGCCCGGGTCCAGGAACAAGAGCCCGTGGGAAGCTGGTCCAGCCTATTTAAAGGGAAGGCTCTCTGGTTCCTGGATCGTGCCTGGGCAACACCTGCTGTTGTCCCCGGAGGTTCCCAGGCCCATGACACAGCAACTTGGTGGAGAAAGGGCAGCCCAGGACTCACCCCGCTCTGCAGCCCCTGGCTCTTCTTGGCATGCTCCATCTGGGAGCTGTCAGCCACGCTGGTGAACTTGAGCTCATCGACCCTCTGCCGGTAGTTTTTCTGTTTCCAAAGAAAAGGACCCCAGAGTATTAGGTTTGGGCAGCCCCACCACTCTACACATGTGTGCATGCAGACACGTGTGTGCATGGAGATGCGTGCACACGCGCACACATACACCTTCTCTGGTCCAAGCATTTCCTCAGGGGAAGGTTCTGGTTGGTCCTGCAGTTTAAATAGAACCACACAGCCATGAGACAGCTGCTCTACTGAGCGTGTTTCAGTTGCCATTTCGATATGGGACGTTTAATTTGTTTCCTCTGGCAAAATTTAAATGTCATCATGTGCCCTGGAATGTATGCATTTTAAACATCTGAACTGGACATGGGAGGGTGAGGTGGAGGGTACATGGACTTCACAACCACAAAGACTGAGCTTCATGACCTTGGACACTTCACTTAATCGACCTGAGCCATCCTGGCTTCAAGTGTACCACAGGGACAGCAGCAGAAAGCTGCCTTCCCCTGGGTGGGGTGGAGGCTTTGGTGCCATGGCTCATGTCTGAGTCAAATCCTCTGCACGGCATTTAGGACACACACCCCTATCCATAGTGCCATGGTGATTACCAAGAACACAACCGCTTTAGGAAGGGGAGACACCAGCAGTCACCAACAGGGACCAGAGCTCAGGGGCTTCAGTCGGACAGCTTCTTATTCTCCAGATTGCTGATGTCTTGTCCTCGCTACAATTAACTGGCAAATCTTCAAATGTGCTAATTCTGTCCCCCCATGGGGACTTCTTGTCTTCCCTGAAGATTAGCTCCTTTGGTTTTTCCACTGGAGTTGCCAAAGTAGCAGGGACAGGGCACCACTGAGGATGGCTTGGGGAAGCAAAAGCTTCCTCCGGTATGGGGAGCAGGGATGAGCTCACAGCCTGGTGCTGGCAAAAGGCCACCAGCCAAGGCCACCAGCCTACCCAGGCCACCAGCCAAGGGGTGATGGCTGTGAATTGATCCCGCAATAGTGACTGGAAGATTGGAAACTCCTTTAGAAAAAAGAAAATATTCCTAGGAGACTTACTATTTTCCTTCCAAATGCCACTGTGTTGAATGGGAAAACTCCTTCCCCACATAACTGAGGAAGCCACATTGCCCTCGGTTGCTAGAAATTCCAGGTCATCCCAGACTCAGCATTAGCCAGATGGCAAAGTCCTTACTGAGAAGCTGAGCACAACAGGGGTATGAAAAGGGTGAAAGAGATGATATCCCCCTGGCCCGCAAGGAGCTGAAAAATTAGTAGGTAAAGCACAAAGTGAGCTAGAAACTGATGCTCCTTCCAGAGGAGCATCCCATTGGATGGTTGGGCCCTTCTTCACCCTACTACACCCCCATCCAAGACAGATGGATGTCAAACCGCCCGTGGTCAAGAGCTGGGACATTGGATCAAACATGCTTGTATAGATCCCAGCTCTGCTGCTTAAAGTTTAACATGGGTCTTACTTATCCCATATTAACAGTCTAACCACAGGATCTACTCACACAAACCTATAAATAGCAATATGTATGTAACACACTTAAGTGGTCAATAAATTACAGCAATGCTTAAATAATTATTATCAGTCCATAAACAGCATCTGTTACTATCGCTTCTATTCTCACTTGCAATAGAGATGCCGACTCAGCCTCCCTGGCCCTGGAACAAGAATCCCTTCTGCAGAGCCCAAACAAAGTTCCTGAAATAGTCCCACTTCCAAAAGAAATGTCCTTCAAAAGTCCTCCTCTACCTGCTGCCAAAGCCAGCTGTCCCTGGCACAAGAGAAGCACAGGCTTAGAGACTCAGGGACCGTGGAGAGTATCCACCCAATCATCTCATTTTTATACAAGGGATAAAAGATCCAGAAGGTTGAGTAACTTGTCCAACATCTGCAGTGAGTTTCAGGCACAGGCCTGAGAATGCTGACCTCCAAATACCAGGCTCTCTGATTTGGAAGGAATCACATACTCTTCACACAAGGAATACATGTTCTCACAAAAACTTAAATTTCAGGAGAACTTTAAGAAAACTTAATTTTGAAATTTAAGTTTTTGTGTGAGTAGTACTATTATACCTATCTTGAGTGTCTTGCTTGTACTGCATCACATTATACCTTTGTTTAATTCTTAATAAACTGTTCACTTGTTTAAAAAAAAATATGTTCTCATGTACATAACAAGCAAATTATTCTTTGGATGTAACTGCTAAAGTAAAGTGGTAGGCTTCTTAAAAATACTACCCCAGGAAGTTTTAGGGCATGAAAAGTTAGTTCAGGGTATACTGTAGGTGCAAAATAAAGATGTTCTCCCTTTTAAATCATATCTAAAATAAGCCTGGGTGAGGGGGCATTCAGAGGGGGAATCAGAGATCGCTGTCAGGACCCAGGGGCTGAGAACTGCTGGAGGCCAAGGGCCCACGCGCAGCTTACCTCGCTGACCAGCTGTCCCGCCTTCTTGGCCTGTTCCAGGTTTAGACTCCCCTCGGTCAGCCACCCAACTCCCTTCATCCATGCCAGGTCGGCCTTGTACTGCAACTGCAAGAGAAAAACAAATCCCTCACCACACATGGGTTGCAGATAGGACACAGGTGATGGGAGAGATATGAAGACTTTGATCCTGCATTTGTCTTCCTAGAAGAATTACTTCCTGCTCATTAATAGTCAGGCAGGTCTCTACTTGGGAAGTGAAGCCACTGGGCTTACCTGGTAACAAGAATGGTGCATTCTGCCTTAGTGCTGAGACACTATAACCATAGCAAAAAGCACATTTCTCATATTTTTTGACCAAGGACATATTTTTGCCAGCCTGAAAAAAAATCTTTTCCAAGATTTGCTTGCCATTTTCAGCACTTGCTCCCCCTCCACTCATCTACATGACCACCGCATCCTGACCCTCACAGTAGCTGTGAACCCCAGTCCTCTGCCTCCAGTCACCATTGTCTTGAACCTCCCCTTTTGTCTTCCCTGGGTCCAGCATGTCTTTAGCAGTTCTTCCTAGCCCTCTGAGTTTTGTAATATAGCCATGTACAGGCTCACAATCATTCTGAAAACTCATCCCATTGCAAGATAAGCATGGGAGGACAGCTAATGAGCGAGGGCTCACCTCGCTCTGGAGCCCGTAGGCTTTCCTGGCCCACTGAGTCTTCATGTCCTCGGGCAGCACGGTGTATTCGTGCAGTTTCTTCCTGTAGTCCAGGTCACTGGCCAGAGCTTGAGCCTTCTTAGCATGCCTGATGTTGATCATATCCATGGGAAGGTGAAACTGGGTCTTGCTCTCTTCAAAGCCTTTCTTGTATTCAACCTTGGATGTGTCAAAACAAGGCCCATTTGGTTAGTTGAAACTTGCATTTTCAGGAGTGATATGAAAATGCAGGAGAGATTCCCAGGCTTTTTGGCAGAATTGGCATTTTGGTAATGCCACCCTCCTGTCAGGAAAGTATGACTCAATTTTTGGTTATTAAGGCTGTGTCACTGGGAAGCTGAGGTTCCATACTACTTTGTCTCCAAGACAACTATCTTTTGCCAACCCTTCATCTTTTACCTGGTTGCTAAAGGAGTAGAACACCCATCTACAGCTTCCACAGAAACTTTAGGAGGGAGAATGACAAAGCTTGGGCTATAGAGCCAGACTAGCCTGAGTTCAAATCTGATCAGCCCTTTACCATCTGGATGAAAGTCACCTCCCTAAGGGCTTGCTTTCTTCTGGGGACTGCCTTGATAAGTAAATGAAATAGTAGCTGAAACATGCTTAGGATAGGGACTGTTCCATAGCAAACTCTTGATAAATATTAGTAATGAGGGTGACAATGACAATAATGGTATGGTGATGATGATGGTGGTGGTAGTGATGGTGGTGATGATGATGGTGGTGATGATGGTAGTGATAGTGGTGATGGTGATGGTGGTGATGATGCTGGTAATAAATGATGATGGTTGGTGAGAGTGATGATGGTAGGTGATCATGATGAAGGTGGTGATGGTGGTGTTGGTGATGATGGTGGTGATGGTTGGTGGTGATGATGATGATGGTGGTGGTGATAATGGTGGTGTTGGTGATGGTGGTGATAGTGATGATGGCGGTAATGGTGATGATGGTGGTGATGGTGGTGATGATGGTGGTGTTGGTGATGATGGTAGTGATGGTGGTGATGGTTGGTGATGGTGATGATGGCGGTAATGGTGATGATGGTGGTATTGGTGATGATGTTGGTGTTGGTAGTGATGGTTGGTGATGGTGATGGTGGTGATGATGGTGGTGGTGTTGGTGATAGTTGGTGATGGTGATGGTGGTGATGGAGGTGGTGGTGGGGAAAGGTAGTGTGCTACAGTAGAAGGAGTGCAGTGCCAGGCAATAAGAATTCTATGGTCTAATTCTCTACCATGCTATCACTGTTACTGACTACCCTATGACTTTGAGCAAGACAATATTTTTGGTTTCCAGTTGCTTCAAATGTGAATATAAAATACAAATTTGTTCTCTGTGAGCCAAATTCTCAATGCCTATTTATGTTTCATGACTATGTACTTCATAGGATTCATACTATCGACACATCCAAAAGGGCTGTTGACCCAGATGCCAACTCTCTTACTCTACTCAAGCCATAGCACCTTAATCATTCATCAGGTAAATATGAATGATTATGGTAACTATACCACCAGAGCAGCATAAGCTGACCTCACAGCTTGCAGCAGACAACCACAAAAACAGAAACTCTATGCTCATGTGTCGTTTTTGCCTGTTCAGCATTGGCAGGGAAGACTTGATCAGAAACTAGATTTGTCCCTTCCAGCAGAACTCTCCTTCCCCAAAGGCTTTTGGTGAGTGTCATGCTCCAGCCATTACAGTTGTTCTCAAACAGCATTATTCTGATCGGCTGGAAACTGGGATGCTCAGTTTGTTAGCTCAATATTGAATACAATGTGTGTTTGTGACCATAGAATTTTTTCTAGGATAGCACCACAATAAACAATATTCTCTGCCGAACTCTCCCAGCAGAGGTAAGCTCCATGAGGGAGGAACTTGTATGTTGATTATTCTTATCCCCCCAGGGTCTCATACAGTGTCCTGCTCACAGAGGTCCCTTGGAAAACATCTGTAAGGTGAATAAATACAGCTGTACTTTGATCAGTAGATACTGCCACCTTAGGGCCACCACTCCTCATCTACTTTAAAAGAATGGTAAGCTTTGGCAAAATAAAGACACTGAACAAACCTCCTACACAAGCCAGGAAAAGAAAGAGTTGCAAGCAGAAGTCAATAAAAGGGAAATAGTCCCAGGTGAAGCAGACCCAGAAAACTTTTAAAGAAACAACTCTAAGTGAGGGGTTGGGGATAGAAAAAAAAAAGAATTTACCTCGCTGCTCATCTTGGCAACCTGCAGGGAGTGCAGGAGCCTGGAGTCTGCAGTTTCCGTGGCTCTGCCTTTCGTTTTTTCATATTCTTCTTTGTATTTAATCTTGAGAGAAAGAAGAAAGTCTCCTGTGAGTGAGCGAGAAACTTTGCCATCTAAGGGGCTCTGGTTTTAACAAGTGCAAGGGGAACAATTCTGAAAAAACACCTCCCAGTCTTTCGGGAATCCAGGAGAAGATTAAAGTATTGTGATGTTTACAATGTTAACAATCATTATTTTTTTCTGCAGGACCACTGACATTTTATTGGGACCATTTCTTATGCATTTCTGAGTTAATGAGAGAAAACCTACATTGCTAGCGAGCTCCCCAGAGGCTTTGGCGGCCAGCAGAGATATGGCATCCAGCTTCATCTCAAAGCCTTTCCCCTTTGTCTTCTCCCAGCCTTCTTTGTACTTAACCTGACAAACAAAATTCACACAGGTGAATAGGGGTTGCTATCCATATTCCTGCCAAAAGTGAAAGAGGATTTTTTAAAAGCGAAGTTTGTTTCTTCCTCTATTGGCAGACCAGACTTTTGGCTATTACTATCAAAATGATAATAGTAATTATTAACACAGTTCATCGATTCCTTAGCCACAGGACTATGCAGGATGGTAGTAATGGGACAAGACAAAGAGAACACCCCTGTGCTCCTCCTCGCTCGGTTATTCCTAATCACGTGACCTTAGGCAACTACCTCTTTGGTCTACCATTTGCAAAAAGAATATCATATTAATCTCAAGAATGGAAGAAAAAGTATCCAATGTACTCAGCCCTAATATGAAGCTAATTTATAGCTTTCATATGAAGGCTAAAACCCAATTATAGCACGAGAATACAGGGAAAGGGCATGGTAGTGAAGGGGAGGGGGGAGGATGGGTGGAGGGTGGGCAATTAGTGGGATCACACCTACGGTGCATCTTAGCAGGGTACTG